>OZ010719.1:6542891-6851556 GCA_963932345.1 Ophion ventricosus | reverse complement strand
TTTAGATTTCTCATTAACGTAGTTAATCGCCATGCGTTTTTCTATAGATGTTTTTTTTTATCTTGAAGACCCATTGAGGGCACTATTAAGTGATTACGTGCAAAATTTCAAAAGGTTTCACCGTTGTGTATTCGAGATATTGGCAATCAAAGATTGCACGGTTTTACACGTGTTCTTATGGGGAGCAGTGGAAAAATTCACATTTCACGCAATAACTTCGAAACGTTTTTACAAATTTTTTTTCAAATTCTCAATTACAGGGGAACATATGACGAAGTGGGTAAAAAAAAATCATGAATTTTGACCATCTAGTTTCAGCAATATAGCGATTTAAATTAACGCAGACGTATCTACGTATTAGTAGCCGGAATGGATAGTCTGATACAATAGTAAGGGTTAGGTAAACTTTATATTAGGCGTTTTTCATCATTACTTTATAAGTTTTACATCCTGATAAGATATACAACCTACATTATAAGGATATGTCGCAATATTTCGAAGCTTTCATCGATTTAGCAGAGAATAAACTTTTCAACGTGACTGTGGTGAGACTACTACCTTAATCTGCATATGTGTTTCCAACGAACCTTCGTAAGCCCTCATGGGCCTCTATGGTCCCTTTCACATTTAAGCCTGATACAGTGCTCTTTTCATCACCGATTAAGTAGCTCTGAAAACTCCTGTTTCCGATAAAGTTGAAAGAATGATTTGTGTCGTGGGTCGCCAAAGTGGCAGGCTCGCGTAGCACCAAGTTCGTTACAGAAGCCATTGTGAAGTGTTCAATATACGAGTGAGCAAAGGCCGGGGTCTAGGGTGATCAAAAGCTCGTTGGTCAATGACTGGGATTCTCCCTCGTCACGAACAGGAAGCCCCGAACTTCCGCTTCGTCACCGCTTTATAAATGTACATGTATGTGTGTGTCTACGTACGTACTCGTGCCATTTTACTGAAACTCGTCGGGTAATCGGAGTTCACCTGTCCTTGATCGTTTCCGCGCCATCAAATTAGCCCCCGGAAAATTGACTCTCTTCGTGAGAATTCCCGACGTTCGTCGTTTTATTATTAAATCCAAATGCGAAGAAAACAAAAATTGGAATCGAACGCAATACGAGTGAATTCTTCGACGGCGAATACTTTCGAGATACTGAATTTGCTCTTGAAGCATTGCAAGGAAATGTTACTTTATGCCGATGGAGAAAATGACATGGCCATTTTTTTTTTCTTTCAATTTTTCTTCCTGTACATTTCTCTCCTGTAAATTTATTTCCTATGGATTCGACGTTAATGCTTGATATTATTTCATAACGATAAATCCCTGCTCTCGGGAGTGAAAATGGTCGAGGGAGGCAGAAAATTCTGAACAATTTTTGGCTCGCTTAACCTGCTACTCCAACCTCATTCATCACTGACGTTGATAAATTTCTCGTGCCGTGTTTGCACTCTCGACTGAAAATGCTTAGGCTCGCGTTCCATTTCACTTGACTGTGATGTCGATGTGGGCGAATCCATTTCCTAGGCAAAAAAAAAAAATACATAAGTTTATTTATATATGTATGAAACATAAGCGATTTATTTGAATTTCATACAAATCCATAGAAAAACATTCTTTCTATACACTTTTGTACAAAAGATATGAATGTTGGGAACAAAAGAATAAATTCTTTCGATATGTTCTTTTTTTTCGATACTTTCGCGAAGGAACTTAATTTTTTTTGTCCTTTGGGATTGATATTGTTCTATTATTACTTTTTGGGTGGATATTTCTGCTGAAGCGGACGTTTCATAATTTAAAAAAAAACCTAATTTTCCTTTTCCATTTTTTACAATTACTTGTGCATTATTTATTATTTTTAATACTGTCTCAATGTAATTGTATTTAAAAAGAATAGGGTAAAAAGGCCTGGAAAAACGTGATGGGCCTGCAGACTTTTCGGTCGAGGAATTTCTCGATATTGGCAATTTTCACCAAATTTCTATCGGAAGCTCATGAGGACCGTGTAAAAACGGCAAAAAAAGCGTAGAAAAAGGTAAACGTTTTTTTTTCCACCCGCTAAAAATGTCCGTCACACTGTTTTTTCGTCCCGACCGCACTTTACGCTCGTGCGTTATGAGCTCGTAAAAGGAAGGGAGGGGAAAAAAAATAAACGATCGTGGATGAGGGCCACGTATGTGGAAAAAAAAAAGTATTTTCATAGCGTGGCGAGTGCGAGAACAACGAAGTTTTCGATGGTCCGGGTACAGATGGTCGTCACTTCAACCTCGTTGCGAGGCTCCAGAGAGAAAGGGAAAGCTTTAAAAAAAGAACAAAAAAAAAAAAACAAAAAAAAACTGTTGCTTTAACGAGCGAGACTTTGCCACGACTCGCATAATGTTTCCAGCGTCCTTTCCGTTGTGCGCCATACGTTTATACGATGCATATTGTTCGCGTATGAGCTTTGCACATATATGGAGAAAGGTAACTTTGGAGGCGGTTGACTTCCGTCTCCATAGTAGGCTATTGTCCCAATACTCAATATCACGTTAATCCGTGTCCTCAAAATCAGCCTCGGATATTTAAAACGTTTACACAAAAGTCACTTTCAAGCCCAAAATCAGTAACTGGTTAAAAAAAAAATTAAGGTCCGTCTTCGAAATAGCCATAAACCTTCAAAATGTCCTTCCTCCATATAACAGACATAGGCTAACCACGATCCTTTAGATCCTCGTATAACTTTTCTCAAACGTGTATTTCGACCAGTGAATGAACGAATAACGTCACTCTAGGATTCAGATAGACTGTAAAATGAAAATATTATCAGAACGAACTTTTTATTTGCTATAGCTAACAAAAGATATTATTCCCATAGTAGAAAAAAAATATTCGCAGCAATTGCAACAAATAATATTGAGAGATTTGATAAATAAGTAGCAAAATTACTAAATTGCCAGTGAATGGAGACTCGACCACCAATAAATAAACGTGTAGTGTATAATAAACGCTGTAAAAGATAACGATTTATTATTTATTTTTATTAAATGCAACATTTGGAGATCACTGTGCTGTGCAACAATTATAATACTCTTATTCATATGAGTATTGTTACGTATTTGGTATTACGATTTTGTAGAAAATACACAAAGTTTTTTTGCATCTTAAAGTGAAATTCTCAAAAAACTACCAAAGTTTGTTTCGACAGAGAAATAGAAACTTCAATTTTGTCGAAATTTAAAAAACGAATGAAATGATTTTATGAAATGTACATTGTCAATTCTTAAGGCCCTTTCGCGGAGGGCCGTATTTTGTGGGTGTATAAGCCAGGTCCCTTTTCAATCATTAGTAGATTACAGTAGCGCTTAATAGAAATAAGTTACAATCAATTATTATACCAACGATAGACTAAAATAAAAAATGTCGCGAAAATTTTGTACATTTAGACATTCTTACGTATTTTCTGAGAAGCCGCGGTTACAAAAATTCTTCTGCGAGTCACATTTTTCAAAGTTTTATCATTAATATTTTCTCTAAACATTCGGTGACCCCCGTTTTTATTGACGTTACGGAATCTTCAGATTTTTTCCATGCTCAGACCAGTTTATATTAGACATCTAGAGTTCTTAAGGCTACTCTAGGATTTCCCAAAAATCGATTTTTTTTTGTTAAAAATGTTCCTATAAAATTATATTTCGCAACCCCTCTTGATTCATGTCGTGACTTTCTTCTAACTTTAAACGCGTTTATCTCAAAACTACATTTTTTAAGTCTACCGGACTCATAACTCAAACAAATTTCAACCGATTCACTTGAAATTTTAACGGTATATTTAGAATTACATTTTCTAAGGCACTACGTAGGATTTTTTAAATTATATTGCATAGTTCCTTTTTTATAAACAATTTTCTGACGATTTTCTCATGGCATTTTATACTTTTTGTTTTAAAAATGCGCCATTTTGACAAAAAACAATATATAAAAAAATCTACGTACTTCTATAGCTATTCTTATATATAATTGAAAAAACTTTAGTGTCTCATCATAACGTAATAATTATAGGAGCTGTTGGTCCGGCCGTTCACCTTCCAGAAATAAAGGCGTCATCGGAAAAATGCTGCACAGTCGCCATTTTGACATGCATCGCTGTGAAAAAATAATTTTGTATAGTCAATTACGTGTATAATAAAACCCCTATTTTATAATTCAGATTTATTTTATTGTATCGCTGAAATGTCATCTCCATAAAGTGCTGCATAAATTAGACGATTTTTAAAGTCGTAATTTTTTTATACACGTTCGGTAATTTGGCTTGAAATTTTCGCTAGTATACTGGGATGTATTTTTTCTTAAAGAGTTTCGATATCATTCTTTGGCTGCAACAGTGGGGACGGAAATGCAATTATTTTTCGACAGGTTGCCAAACTTCTTGCGAATAAAATTTCATGTAAAAATAAATTATTATTGGGCAATTTCCAACTCGTAATATTGTTGAAAAGTATTTCCAAACCGTGAAATAATATTAATACTGATCATTTTTGCAATTAAATATGAATATTATACAATTTTATTCAAGAAAAAATAACCGCTAGACTTGGCAGCAGTGGCATTCTCTGCCATTGGCACGCTGACTCGTCCACTCGAGTGGACGAGTCATCCAAGACGAGCCGGTTTCTCCTTGAACGACATATACGTGTTCACGTACAAACAATAATCCACACGAATATTGACCGATCGGAGGGTCGATGCAACTGCTCCACGATAAAGCTCCAAGGTGTCGAGCAGCTCTTGCTGCTATCTTGCCTCCCTACGACCATAATCCCCTCGTACTTTCGATAACTCCAATATTGTTTGAAACAACGATGAAATGTCCTCAAACGTATGTATGTAGGTTTATCTGAAAATGCGGTGAATCGACACTGCTACCAGCTCCGAATAGAGCTTGAATTGCCCTGATATGATGGATAAGGATTAGTACCAGTGTAGCACATATGTTGCCGTCGATAAATATACATACACATGTACATTCGCATATGTATGAAAAAACGATATTTTCTAGCCGTAATCTATATAACTTTGGTTATGAACACATTTAGTTGGTTTAACGACAGACCTTAAAATTTTGTTAAACAAATTCTACCACATATACAGGGTGGCCCAAAAAGCAACATCCAAAGGAAAATTTAGATGCCTCGTATCAATACCTATCCGAATAACCCCCATGCATCTTCTACGATCTTATTAGTTAAAAAAAAATCATTAAACAATTTTTCCTTTCGGGTGCTGTAGCATTGGGTTTTATTTTTTTTTCTTTTATGTATGTACTTTCCTCTTAGAACTTTTTAAAAGCAATTGGGAGTCATTTAGACTAGAAGAGGTATTTTTTTATCGTCTGAATTGTGACTGGTCCTCTCGAACCTATTTTTTTTTTAACTTTCGACCAAAATCCAAGGCATTTACGTTAGCGTTTAGATGGTAATTTATTTACTGATTAAGGTATTCTTTTCACGAACCCAAATATTTAACAATTAAATTATTTTCGTCTACAATTATGTAAAAATACATCCCAGTATACTAGCAAAATTAAAAGCCAAGTTACCGAACTTTTAACTTAAAATTACGACTTTAAAAATCGTCTAATGAAATATTGTCATGGATACAGTCTGATTCGAACTAGGATCCTGGTTTCTCAATCGGGATCCAGTCGGATATCGGATCGGACCTGGGAGCGAAATGTAAATCGAAATGGAAATGTAAGCAATTGCATGAGACTTTTATTCTCGTAGGTTATAATGGTAAATAGAAATAACATACATCAGATGTGTTAGTTTCATCCTAGTGGATTATCAATATCTTTGATGGGGTAAAAAGCAAAGCCAGAACATTAACATTGCCTGAAGATTGCTTCAAGCAACGTTAATGTTCTGGCCGGGTATCAGTTACGTGAAAGTGTACTTGCTCGCAATGTATTCCAGCCAGAACATTGTAATTCCCATACATAAAGTGTAAGGCGTCAAAAAACATTTTGTTATCTTCCCATTCTGTTCAATGAAAGGGCCTGGTCAGGTGAATCAGACGAGGCAAGCTTCGCCAGGGCCTGACGAAAAGTAGGGAATGCCCGGTCATATTTTTACACGAGACGAGTCATCTAAATTTTCCATTTGGACTTTACGTTTCGGGCCACACCGTATATACCAGCGTGCCCAACGCGTTTCCGTGCACGTCCGTGTAGTGATTCAATATTGCTTTAAGCCGCACGCTACAATATCGTGTTTTTGTGCATCCACATATAGGGGGAGAAAAAGCTCGAGCAATGAGGGATCATCGAAAGAGCTCGATATTAACAGTTAAACGGCAGATGGTGAACGATTCGAAAAATACAAACAGATATACGTACACACACACCCCCACACACATATTTAGGATGATAGTTCGCAGATATGAACGAGGTCGCGTTATCCGGTTGAACCACTGCGACCTATATGGCTGGACGACAATTATTTATTCTTCGTTTGTAGCTCGTTATCCATCCGAGCGTCCATTTCCCATTCCCCGAACGATAAAAGCATCGATACGCAAAAGTACCCATCGTTCACTCTCAAATGTGGAGCCGAACGTTCTCATTGATGACAACGGAAGATAACAAATGGGTTCGAGGGAAGCTCCGTTCTTTGAGGTGGTCTGAGGCGTGATGAGAATAATACAATTTGATGGTGGCACGTTTGAATCATTTTGCACAAAAATAACTGTGATCGAAATCGACTTTTAAGAAACAAAAAAAAAAACGACGAAGAAACCAAGCAAACGCGAAGGCACGTTTTTTAGAAGTGTCTTTTACGAAAGCTTTGTCGTGGTTATTGTTAAGAAAGTTGTGTCCCCTTGATTTGTCGAACTTTTCTTGAAGTTGTTTTTGTGTGCTACGATTTGATTCTGATGTATCTAATCTTTTTCTTCCGAAATATTGATTCGCTTCGTTTGTGTTAGATTTAATTTTTTTTCTTTCGTTTTAACGTTTTGCGTGCACACTCCCACATTTAATCCTAAAGTGCACATGGGGTCGCGCCCCGTGCTATTTTCGGCTTTGAATGTACTTCGAAAACTTCGCAATAAAAAAAAATGCAGATGTTTTTTCTACATTTATTCATCTTCAATGCAAAGTTAGAGTAAAAAAATAGACTATTCGTAAAACGTGGTTGAGTTCGAACTTCGGTCTAGAAAAAATTTCAACACTGTTATTTCATCCAAAAGTGACCCCAATGGTAGGATTGAAAACATCAAGTCTCGTTGAACGCTAGTGAATCTGAGCCAGATTTTTTTTTTTTTAACACGATAAGTGATTTTCATCCAATTAAAGACCCAAATGAAAGTCAGAATTTTAGAGCTAAAAGGCACAGTCCTTGACCTGATGAAATGTTGATTTCTTTAATATTGCAGGTAAAATTTTGTCTCATGGTCGACTGCTCGAATTTAGGATGAAAAATATATCGCATCATTGTACATCCAAAAATGTGTAATGACTTCTGGGATCCCCTTCCAATAACTATGGCCGTTTAATGATCGCGCTAACATTATTACGCAGACTCCGTCATAATAAATGAATAATAATGAGTGCACCGCTACCGAATGACGCCAGGGCTCCATCAAACTTTTGATTATTCGAAAGTTAGTCATATTTAATCCGACTAGATGTAGGGATTGTGATATAACATTGTCAAACCCTCATATATATATATATATATATATCTATTTGTAATGACGAGACTTTGATATAAACTTTGATCTTTCACCATGGATACGTAGTTACACTGACTGCTTCGGTCCGGTTGCGCTTCAATATTCTAACGAGAAGCGCCTCGGGCTTCCCGACTCTATTTTCCCGGTGGTTCAGTCTCGCCACACACGCATCCATCCCAATACCAGGTGTATAGCGAATGTTTCATACGAAGTGGAATGGTATTTGCTGGGGACCATTTTTTTTTAGCCGCTTCGTTCCAGGCTGGTAGATTAAAACGCAAAAGAATAATTGAAGAGGAACGCTGGAACTTAACAATGTGTACTCGTTAGGTATTCGTTTAATAACAAATGAGATTACATATTGTCAACGTCACGGCGATTCTCTTTTTGACAAATGGTGAGAGAGATGAGACGACGAAAAGGTTGCGGACCATTTTTTGTTCTTTCGGCAAAAATTTGGCTCTCGTACGTCAAAGTTCGTTAAGAATGCAAAAATAAGGTAATTATATTTATATACATATATGTAATTACGTTATTTTTGCATTCGTAACGAACTTTTACGTACGAGACTTGGCTAAAAATCTTCAGAGCTATAGAAGGAACATATAAAGGATTAAGGAGCACTAGTAGTGTGATACTTTAAAAAAATTGATTTTTTTTTGCTTTTTTTTCGATAGTCTATACCTTCAAGAATAACATACTAAAATTTTAACTGCGATTCTCAAATAGTTTTTTAACTGCAGCCTTCTAAAGAGCAGCTGGTCGTCGGTCAGAAACGTGCGTAAGCTGAGGAGCCGTGCATGAGTTATTATTCGGGCTTTTGTTTTCTTCGAGCCAGTGGCAGACTTACGACTGACTGTTACAAATTTACCAACGTAAGTTTACAATGGCTTGCTTTGGCACTTTGCTCCGAAACACCTCCACAATGGTTTGAAAACCATTGAATTAGCCAATTACCTTGCTGGTGGGATATTCAATGATGGATTTTCATCAATTTTGAAAATATTGAGCGTGATGTGAGTGACAATTGGACCTGCAGCAAGAGATTATGCAGCCGACAAAGATCAAACGAGGCTGCGCGTATCAGAGCATCGTCATCAGGCTACCTCGAAAGAGGGTCGATTAGCACGAAGGAGAGCTTCAACAGCCCAGCAGGTGCTTTTCGAAGAAGAAGAACATGAATCGTATGGGCCTGGAATAGCAGATTAGCTTTAGATACATTTATCGATTTAGAACAATGAAATCAATATTTTTATCTTTCAAGGCGTTTTTCTCAAAACGACATTTTTCAAATTTGCTGCAGTTCTAACTCGAATACAAATCATCCGATCGACTTGAATCTGGTTTTAGCATATTTAGTATTTGTTTCTTCATACAATGACCCTCCACTTTTTCGATGGGGTAAAAAATGTAAATTTGCCATGCAAAAAACCATCAGATCTTTAAGCATAATTTGGAACTTTTTTCCAAAACTTCGTCATTTTATTGGATTTTAATTTTTTTCGTAATCCTGTGTCATTGTACAGGCAACACCTGGTTTAACGGACTTAATTTTTTTTTTTATTTCAGGCACTCTGAAGGCCGCAATCACTGTAGCAGTGGGAGAACTTTTTTTTTTTGGAGACTCGGGAGAAGGCGCATAAGTCGCTGAAAATTGAATATTTTTATACAAAGAAATTACTGTATATACATCATTTATACAGAAATATATCCTCGAAATTTCAAAACATTCGATGGAATACTTTTCTTTCAATAAATTCCCGAAAATCACCTTTTTTTTTGTATAAAAGTCTAATCACTAATCACAAAATATCTAAATTTCATTGACTAAGATGATAAATGTTAAAAAAAAAAACGTTGAAATGCAGTCAATGGTTAAAAAAAAAGTTATACATCCATGTGCGTGTACAACGTTTTAGTATTACGCCACGAGGAACAATGAAACTTGGGCCGTTCCGTAGTTTCTTCTCTCTGCTCTTACTAATCTCCTTTTGAGCGTGCGAGAGCTTGAACGGGACACGGTGAAAGAGGCTCTCCGTTGAAATGCGATTCACGAGACAAACTGGAACACACCACGCTCTCCATACAACCACGAGCTCCTGTCCCGTCTCTCATCCTCGTATTCTTCCCCGCATCCCTCTCTGTACGTGTGGCTTCGCGTGTGACGAGAGCTTTCTTTTTCACCGCCCTTTCAGTCTCCCCGTTATCCCCGGAAGCCGCACGCTTACATTAGCCTTGTTCTCCTAACCGGGATTTCATCGTTCCACGGTACTTCAATGCTCGATGCACGTAGACGTTAAAGGCAGTTTTGTCGGACCACCAAAATTTCGCTTCTGACTTTCGCCTATGTCGAAAAATGGATTTTTTTTACTTCGTGTAGGTGTATTTGCGTTCGGACGATAGGAATGGGAATAATTCGGCTTTGTTTCGTTTCAAAAATGCATTTTTGACGCATTATGCACGAACATTGATTCAGTGAGGTTTTTTTTTTTTGTAATATTTTTTTAATCGTTGTTTTAACTTGTAAAGTTTTTTTTATCGCCTGATACATGAAGTTATAATGGTTTGATAAATCGTAAAAATTTTTTATCTTTTGACACATGAAATAATAAATGTTCAATAAATCGTGAAAATGTTTAATCGCTTAATACATAAAATTATAGTCGTTTAATATATCGTAAAATTTGTTAATCCTTTAATACATAAAATAATAATTCTTTACTGAATCGTAACGTTGTTCAATCATTTTTTTTTACTTGTAAAATTTTTTAATTGTGTTTAACAAATGGTAAAAATTTTCAATCGTTTCATACATAAAATAAAAATCGTTTAATAAATCGTGAAAAATGTTTAATCGCATAAGATATAAAATAATAATCGTCTAATAAATCGCGCAGCTTGTTAATCCTTCAATACATAAAAGAATAATCGTTTGGTAAAGAAATTGCGAAGAATTTTTATCGTCTATTGCATAAAAAAATAATGGTGCTACACTCGAGCTACATTTTTTTTTTTTATTAATGTCCTACCGTCAAGAAATATCATTTCCGCATCGCCATTATGCTGTACCATATTGCGTTATGTATTACGCTACTGTCACTTTGTTATTACGTACGAGGATCCCAAATGTACTCACGATCGTAAGATTGAATTTCCTCGACGATGGTCTTTCTCTCGCGAGGCGTTTCCTTTTCATCCCTCCTTTTGTTCTTTTATTGTCAGCCACTAGGAGTGACGAGCAATTTCTTCTGATATATATACACGTGTAATAGTGAGACCCCTCTCCGCGATTCATTTATTATTCCGCTGAAAGAAACGCACATCTGAAAGCCACAGCAATATATATATATATATATATATATTTCTTTCGTCGCCCACAGATCCGATAATGAAAGGGAAAAGCATCTCATTCCACTGCTACAAGTCTCGTACAAAGGGACGTAATATGTTCTGTAGTATACAAAACAAGTATACACACAGTGTACGTATAAAACTACGAAGGAATGTAACGACGAGAGCAACAGTTTTCCAATAATTGAAATTTATTTTCCGAATCAATCGCTTTTGAGCGTCGTGTACACTTCACCCTTGCAACACATTCACTGCAGCGAGGGGGCCCGTGACGTATGATTAGTTTTACAAGCATGGGGATGAAGGCTCGATGGTAGTGAGACACTTTTTGTTCATACGGTTAATAGGTTGCAATGATAGTCTATGAGCTTGCTTTAAGCCATACTCGTTAGATTCTCGTTAATTAACAAAATACCGTATTGTGTGAATAATCGCTTCCGGTGTCGATAGACACCCGTGCAGAAATATGACATACTTGTAGGGGTTTGATAGGGAGTCCACATTAAAATCCACGTGGATTCCATGCTGTTTCCCCATTGACGTGGCATGAGAATTTTTTATGTGAAATGCTCAACCAAAATTTGTTGAATTTCCCAAAAAAAAATATCCTTTCGTAATCGAGAACACAAATTTTCTGGGGAGTCCCAACTCGTGCAGAAATAGTGTTATACAGTCCAATTCGGACTAGGATCCTGGTTTGTCAATCGCGATCTAGTCAGATATCGGATCGGATCCAGGAGCGAAATATAACGCTCGTAAATCGGATTCCGGCTAGAATCCTAATTTGGAACTATTAAGGACTCTCGACAGAATCCAAATCAAAACTTTGCCTAGGATCTAGGCTGGAATCCCGAACTTCTAGAACAAGATTTAGTTCGATATCGAATCGAATCCCAGGGATGAATGTAAAAATCACCAGCTGATACGGATCGGCGGCGAAAGAAATTCGTGCATAGGAAGAGCCACCCACAAATCTATAGGAATTTCTCAGGGCCACCGCGCATACGGAGTCCTCATTGGGATCCAATTTGATTCTGCACTGTTCCCCGATAAACGCCGTTTGAGAATTTTTACGACGTTCCAATCGAAAAAATATTAAGTGACGAGAACAAACACGGCCTATTGGAACATAAGTTGCACGCTTTGTGAGCGTGCACATGTTTGGTAATATTACGCCAAAGCGCGGTAAAATTCATAACAAACGCTAATTACAGTGAATTTTCAATGATGTGGTTCAAATCGATTTTTAAGATATATTTGTTTAAGCCATTTATATTTATTTATGGAAATCCCTACTTGGAAATCCACAAAGAAATCCTTGGATGCCCCGAATTTATTTAGGGATGTCCTGTGAATTTTCCGCACGGTCAGGAATAATTCTAACCCCCGAACATAATTATATTGCAACGTATACAATTCCGTATTGTTTGTTTGAGATAACATTTTATTTCGTCTGACAGCTTAGGGAATAATCCACTGGCTTCGAGATCGGAGATCAGAGGCGATCGATGACACACATTTTGCAGGGAAAAAAGTCAGCGTGGGTCAGGCTGTCGACTGGTCAGTAAATTATGGGAGAAAACTTGGGCACAGTGCCCGAGTGAATTTAATCCCGAAGGTTTGTGACACGTTTCTCGCAAGGTTTCGCACTTGACGCTCGTTTGTTATGGCGAACTGTGCGGAATTCCATTCGGTCGAATTCTCCCCGATCCAAATGGATACCGTGTCCTCCTAATGAGTTTCGACTTCACCGATCAAGATTGATTTGAATTCAATTGAATTGGGTTTAATCGAACGCTTGAGCCGAGACGAACGATATACATGCGTTTAAATCGAGTACCGATCCTTCCAAATGATGTTGATCAAAATGAACAGGCCTAAGCTTCATTTCAATAATAATACTTCCATGGTTTACCAATATTTTTCGATATAAAAAAACCTCAAACTCGACAAGTCTATGTCTTAATTGTGTGCAAAATCCCGACCTCGTCATCCGTATACTTTCATCTGAAAAAAAAATATTGAAAATGGACCTTGGTTTTACCCGAAGCTCATGCAGACCCATAAATCAACAATTTTTCTTGCCTATAGTCGCAATTAGCATCTGACCTTTGGACCTTCCCATACAACCGCTCTCGTTGAATTAATTGTATCCAGAAAGATTGCATTAACAATAACCAAGACACCGTTAATTACATCGACTCTCAAACTCGATTCATTTCTCGTCAGTTCATCTTTTGAATAAATGAGTCTCACCCACGCACAACTCCACCCAATGGAATATGAATGTACTACATACATATATGGATACTCAATGCCGGCTTAATGAAAACGGGACGAAAAAAAAAACTCAATTTGCGTTATTTGCTGGGCGTTCGGTGTACACAGTCACCGGATCAAATTTCCCTCCGAAAAATCTAGATTGCGCATACATACACAACAGGAGCTCGTTTGCCGGGGTAAAGCTCTTGAGCCTCTCGCGGGCTCCGAAGCGCAGACACGGAGATAAAGCTCGTGGTAGTGAACCGACCCACGAGGCACTCGCTACGGAGTGTGCTAAGTGGTTTCCTGGCTCGTGTCTTCTCTACATATATAAATATATATATATATATATATATATATATATATATATATATATATATATGTGTGGAAAAAAACATTGAGAACTCGATATATCTATGTAGTGATGGCTGTTTTGAGGATGGTCCATAATATTTTTTAATGAATTGTTGATTTTCTGACCATAGTGCTCATTGAAATAACCTGTATACAATAAATGTCTCATCAGGATTGTATGAACACGTAATTCGTAGTTCTAATTACCAATGTACATTTGAACCTGTTACAAGCAACAGTGTTACCAGCGGTGCTACATTTTTTACTCTCTTCACATTACTTTATTGCAATGGAGTTTCGAATGTGAGAATTATAGGTTAGATTATTTGCAAAGGATTAAAAGCTTTTGAACTGCTTACGGGATGAAAATTCAGTTTTTTTTTTTGGACTTTTATGGAAAAAGTCTCGTTCGCCTTCCATTGATACATTCCGGGTCAATTTTACTCGGGCGGTACTTCATCCACCTGCCATCAACAACCCTTCGGTCGGTTGTTATTTTTTATCAGTAATACACTTTTAACACTTCTTGACATGTCTGCATAATTAAAATTCATAAAATATAACGTCGAATTGTCGTGGAAAATTATTGCGAATTCTTCATTTTATGAAATTGGGCATTTTATTTTAAATTCGTCTGGGTCACAATGGCTCAGTGTGTCAACGGAACGGGTCTAAAAAAAGGTTAACGGGCATAAAAAAAGAGCTCGTTTTTCAATATTTTTTTCTGATAAGAATATTGGTAAGACGAGGTCGGTCTTTTGCAGATAATTAATACATAGTCTTGTCGAGTTTGACGATTTTTTTTAAGTTGAGAAATATTCATAATCAATGAAGTTATTATTTAAACGAAGTGCTTCCGTTGTTGCATGGCCAATTGTTGTAGATGGTTCTGGCAACTAGGTTGATCTGAAATTAAAGATAAAAAAATGTAATTTTAGTATAATACCAGCTGTGCCCACGACTTCTTACGCGCAGATTTTCGAAAACTTACAATTAGCATATTTTCTAATTGAGTAAGCCAATTGCGATGAAATAAAAACTGAATATTGCTTCAAGCAAACTCTATATTTTTTCGGAAAACTCCATCCAAATTGGGTCTGTAGTTTTTACGTGATGCCTCTACAAAGGAACAGATAAACAGACACGCAAAGTTTATAGTTTTATTATATGTACAGATAATAGAACTTTCGTATGATAGGATACTTTTTGAAATGTTAAAAATTACGAAAATGGCAAGCTGCAGAAACAAAATTTCGATTTTCGACCATCAAAAAACAACTTCGATCATTTATCAATCGTACGATAAAAAATATTGTAAGCTATATGTTCTGTCCGATTTTAAAGTGAATCGGACGAATAGAATTTGTGATACGACTTACACCGGTTCAAAAAAAAATAGTTTCGAAAAAAACGCAAATGAAGAGGGGTAAATTGAAGCAGGGCGATTCGCCGCAGCGCAGTGAGCGATCTGAATCTTTCGAAAAATCGTTGCAACTCGGTCAATTTCTGGATTTTTTACAAAATCTTCATACGAAATTAAAGTTAAGACCCTAGGCTATAAAATTCTCTAAGGAAAAAACGTATTTCCAAAATTTCAGGCATATGCCTCCATACGAATACGCGAAAAACCTATCGGGGGTAGGAACCCTTGTGTCGCCCCCACAACCATATGCACGTAGGCTGGATCGACCAGTGCGATAAAGTAATATTCGGCCCGCGAATAATACTCTACGTGGAATAGGCACTATTTTTTTTTCTACCGGCAACATGCGTGCTAGTTGGGGTGGCAGTTTGTGGTGTTCGACATAGTGAGGTCTACATACTACAGTCCATATATCATACAGATATATATCATCAGCCGCTGATGCGTAAACATTGTTCCTGGCTATTGTTGATCGAGAAGGGAATTATGTCGAGACGGTGGGGAAGAGTTGTACGCGCAACTTGCGCGGATATTGGCATGAAAGTGTTTCTCGTTGCGGTGGAGGCAGACTCACTTAGACTTGAATTGCGGCAGTATTTTCACATCCTGGCTCTCTCCCTTCTCTCCTGTCTCTCTCCCTATCTATTTATATATATATATATATATATATTTCAACTTCTTCGCCAGTGCGAATCTAATCTACGTTGTTGTTTGTGTACGCCCCCATCAAACTTCGACGGTCCTCACCCTGAGTTATCCAAGGATGAGTTCGGTCCCTCCCCCTTAAACCGAGAGCCAAGGGTGGTATAAGGGAAGCCCGAAGTTCGGTCGAGAGTACTATTTGCCCGCACCTCTTTCACTACCGTGCAGAACGATTCCGAGAGGGTTAAAGGGGCACATCCGCGCCCGGGGCGTATATTCAATCGCAACTCTAAGCTACATCAGCATCGAGGAAAAGTGAGCGAGGAAGGAAACGTGACTCGACATTATCGCGGTAGCGTGTTTATGTACGGCGAGACGAAGTTTTCATTGGATCAGCCGCAAGAGACATAAACATTCATGGGCGAGATTCTTGGGTCGGGTGAACGTGTCTCCACGTGGGGAATCTTCTAGGAGTAAATTACGAGTGTCGAGGATGGAGGTCTTTCATATTTTCGTTGGGTCCGGGTTATTGGGTCGTTGATAGCGATTTGAGCCGGGGATGGAACTTGAAATGATGAATTATGATGATTTTCTCAGGATTATTGCGGTACCGGATAAAATCATTATCGAGGGGGTTAATAATGGATTTTTTTTTATTTGGTTTCGATCAGTTTCAAGGAATGTTAATTGCATTGGTGTAGCCAAGGGGAGGGGACTGGAATGGGCACCTCCCCTCCCCAGAAAGCCCAGTGACAGCCCCCAGAAAAAAATCGATCCAAAATAATTGAAGTCGAACGATTGATTAATTTAATTTAATTTTCATCTAAGCAAGCATAAAAAAATAATTTCATAAAAGTTCAACTATTTCCTTCGTCGTAGTTTTGTGATTTGTATAAGAAGTAGCTATTCCATTACGTCAATTAAATAGATATTCAAATTTGGTAATTGGGTGAACTGTGGGCAAAAGCAATATATTAGATCTGGTAGCCGATGGTCAACCAGAAGAGTAGTGGAAGATCAATATTTACTACTAAAGTAGTATAGATCGTACTATTGAAAATCTAAAACGCTGGTTTGAGAATCTACCATTAGCTCATGTAGTTGATGTATTTTTTTTTCAGTGGATATGAAGAACGGAGAGGAGTTCTTCAATAATTATAGAAAAATCTTAATAATTGATACGTCAGCATTAGAAGCTGGAGCGATGGCCATGAAAAATATACTTCAATTTGAAAATGGTGAAGGCAATTCTAAAAATTGAAGAAAGCACATTAAAAAGGCGTACTGCCCTAACTTATATAAATTCTTCCAACCAGCAATAGTGCTCCCAGTGAGCTCCACCGGCTGTGGGAGAAGTTTTTATGCCACGAGGCGGATAAAATGTAGCTTAAAACCGCAATCTTCAGGAATAATTCTCTCATATGTTACTGCTGAACATGGAGAATATCATTGTTAATAAAAATTCCAGCTAAAAAAAGTTTGGGGTCGATTTGCAGAAAAAAAATAGTAAACTAACTTATTTAATTGAGTACCTGTTGAAAGTGAAGTTTGAAGACAAACAAACCCAAACAAATATAAACGAACTGGATTAATAAATGATAAAAATTGAGTTGATTCTTTTTTAATGTATCGCAAGAGTTTGATATCAACGTTAACATGAACGTCTGATTAAAGCAAGTTTTATGTTTCATGTGTGTTAGGTGATTATCGGCTATCACGTAAATTTTATTTAAAAAAAAAAGATAATTGTTAAGAAAATCAGTTCTTGTCAGGCCGGGCCCTCCTGCGCCCCCAGACGAAATTGCTGACTACGCCAATGGTTAATTGAATTGTTGTGGGAGGCGTGCACGATTGAGATGAGCGTTGATTTAGCGATCACTAGCCTCACATGTATTTCCTAAGATCCGTTTATCGATAAATGCTCATCACCAAAAACGAGTTTATCGGAACTCTCAGTAGCAAACACTTACCGTAATGCCGATAAGCTCACATTTTCCACGCGGCGTGCAGTATCACTGGGTGATAATTAATCGCGCTAAATGAGCCGCGAAGAGGAAGAAAGGCAGAAACGGAGAGATATCTTCGAAACCACAGAACCCGCTTGCCAGACGATAATGGATTGAGTTTAAATGGGTTAAAACGACGAGCGAACGTGGGCCGGGAGAACGGAAACGGCTTTCGGGTTCCGTTATCTCGATAATTCGATATCATAGCTTCGTTCGTTTCCCAAACTCCGTTGTTTCGCCAGGACACGATCATATCTCCAGTGGAACGAGCTGATCAAAAGGCCAGAGCGCTGTTACGATACAGTACTGCCTTTTGTCGCCGGCTATACGATCGTCGACAATTAATATCAACGATTACCACTATCAATAATTACTAATATCGCCCACACGTTGCATTTGTGGCATTGCTGACGCTGCGGCAATCTGGAGTTTCATTCATTGAATGTTAATCCTGATACCAAATGTCATAGTTCCTCAATATGTCGACGAGACCACACGGTAATTCTCCGATACTCCGTAGATATTTCCCACACAATCTGCCTCGTCCAAGTCTCTCTCTCTCTCTCTCTCTCTCTCTCTCTCTCTCTCTCTCTCTCTCCCTCTCTCTCCCTTTCTCTTGCAATTAGCCTTGCTATGTTCAAGAGCAGACTCTTTGAGAATCTCTTTGAGCATTATCTAACCAGCTGCTGAGTCTTCTCTTCACTTTTTGATTTTGATTTTTAATTTATATTGCTCTCCTGCCTATGATTTGCAATGTTATTTTTTGATTTTTGATTATATATATATATATATATATGTGTAATCAAAAATAAAAAAATAACATAGCAAATCAAAAGCAGAAGAGCAATATAAATAAAAAATCAAAATTGCCCATCCGTATGGCACTGGTCGCTTCTGCAAATTTTTGTAACCGCTCAGAATTTCCACCCTAGCGTGACTAAATAAGTGCTCAGCGACGTTCGCTTCGTATCTCTGCGCTGGCGAAAAGCCATTGCCTGCTCTGCCTAAGTCATCAGGGCGCGTTTCTCGCAAACGGTGCGAGGGAGAGTCTTCCTTTATTAAATTTATACAGACTCATTCGCCGAGAGTGAAGAGACGGAAATCTATCTAGCCGTTGTGAAGAGAATGGGAGGGGAGCAATAAATAAAGTTGATGGATCTCATATTTCTGGCACTTCTTCCAGAGTAGAATAGCAATGATGACATGTATGTATACGGTAACTCCGTCACAGTCAAAGTTCCTATCATTTTCATGCATCGCTCGATCCCCGTGTAATTGCGGATATTATTCATTCGGTAAATAATTCAAGAATCGAGCGTGACCATCGGAAGTTAGAGCATACCTCAACTGAAATCCTGCGAGAGGGAGAGAAAAGGAGAGAGAGAGAGGAGAGAGAGAGAGAGAGAGAGAGAGAGAGAGAGAGAGAGATGCATGTACAGAGATTTTGGTAGTTTTCTTTTTGGCACGGTTCCGTATCTGGTTTCACGCTGAATATAAAATCTAATTGTTGTACACACTCCCCAAGCTGTTTTCACGTCCTGTACGTACAGCGTAAAAAATAAAGCAGAGACCCTGCCTGTAATCGCAAAAATGTTTGCTCCGTGCCAATTTTTCAGGAAGAAAAAAACGGGTGCAATAAAGTATTAAAAAAAATAGTTTTCCAATATTCGATTTCCCATTTGTACGTCCTTGCGGACTTTTACGCTTTAATCCTTTCAACTTGTCACTGCACCATTCCCAGTTCCTGACAGACTCCCTCTGTCAGTGGTGGAAAAACAAAAATTGAGGGTCGAACCACCCTCTTATCTTCCTTTCTCTCACCTCACATTTAATAGGGGCGTATTGAATTGATTGAAACGGGTAACACTATAAAGGGCGAGGGGAGGGGGCGGGGGGGTGAGGATAAAATAGAAGTTTACATATTTTTGCACTTCTACTGGACAGCAAGCCTAAGGGGGAAACCACCCCTTATTTCAAGCTCCTTATCGCAGTTGTTTTTTTTTTCTCTTTGAAATGTGTATGCTGATTTGAAATATTTCGACAAATTCCAAATTGATGTTTGGAGTATGGAAGAATTCACAAAAATCGATGCTCCATCTTTGAAATATTGCCAAAAATCAATGAATAATCGGAACTTAATGAATCAAACGGGTTTTTATAGAGCAAACGATAACAGAGAGATCGAATATCGAGTGGAGTTCCAAATCGAAGCAGAAAAGCAATGATCAACGATTAAGAATACTACCTATTTTAGGCTGAGATGGAAAAAAAATTGGATTTTAACCCTTCATAACTCAAGAATGTGAAACTTAACAAATAGTTGACCTTATGCTAGGTTTTAATCAATTAGAAAACACGTTGTGATTTTGATTTTTTTTTTTTTTCGATTTTCGCAAAGGTTTGAAATGTGTATAGCGATGTGTATTTCGCATAGTGTATTCCTCCTGAAGTGGGTACTCTGCGATAACCAATGGGAAAAATTAATGTTTCATAACTTCCACTGCGATTTCGAACCGTCCCTCCCTCTCTCACTCTCTGCCTCTCTCTTTCTCAGTCTGCTATCCCTCAATTTTTATAGTGTGCTCGTATTTTAGTCAGAGGGTTGCTAGTATTTCAGGTCCAGTATATGCTGACGAATTCGGATAACGCCTTTCTCGTTCTCTCTCTCTCTCTCTCTCTCTCTCTCTTTCCAGCGCCTTCTGTGATTCTATTACCTGTACGTGTATGTTATATGTATACCGCGATCCCTTGGGTCAAGTCGGGAAAAACGCAATTTTTCTATTGGCCCAAGTCTGCCTGCGTTCTTTCTCTCTCGGTCTGTCTTTTCTCAGTCTTTTATTTTTACTAGTTCCATCCAGATGAAAGTTTTTTTTGCAGCGTCATCGTGTTCTAAAACTTGGGCATCGGTTGATATATGATTGGTTCAATGAAAGCTTTTGCGAAAAACCATTGAACAACTGTGGGCAGATCAATTTCTCAGATATATATGTACACACGTATATACACGACTGGGGGCTACTGGTTATTGGACACGACCCTGTAAAAGGGTTGTAGGACATGTTTTCCGCTATTAAATGACCCAGTAATGCTTTATGCAAAAGTAAATCATTTTCGAGATATTCTTTTTTTTAAGTGAGGAGTAGGCAGCTTTAAAAATTAATTTAAAAAAAAACTGTTGTATGGAATTCTCTTTGGATAGGTAATTAAGTGTAGTTATTTTTTTAATGAACCACGGGCTAAGTGAAAGTGATTTTTTTTTTATGGAATCTGCATTTTTATCGAAGAAAATTACGAAATCATTAGGCTTGGTGAGTTTTGGACGCGTAATTCTAAAATGTTTGCAGATTATTCTTATTTTATTGTTGATAATTCTTTGTTACTGTATCCTCAAACTACAAATAATAAAAAAAAGTTCAATTCCATAAACAGTTTTTTAAATTGATTTATAAAGTTACATACCCTTCACTTTGAAAAAAAAATAATATGTCAAAAATGATTCACTTTTGCATAAAGAATTACTGGCTTATTGGATAGAGGAAAACAAGTCCTGCAACCCTTTCACGGGATCGTGACCAATAAACAGTAGCCCTTTGTATACATAGAAAGAGAAAGGGAGGTTTTTAGGTAAAAGTATACTTGATAACGTGCCAGATATAATGGACGCCTGGGTGCTACAGAAATAATGAAGAAAATCGAAGTAAATTTTTCTAGAACAAAAGAGATTTCCGTGGACGTGAAAAGCACACAGACACGTGTATGTGTGTGTGTGCGTGTGCGACGAGGGTGAGTGAAAATTGCGAAATTCGAAGGTGCTCGAGGTCTCGCGAGAATGCGGTTCGGCCGATATTTTCTTTCATCTTGGATTTTTATCGATAATCGGCAGTCTTTTTTATGCGAGGCTCGCCTTTATGACGTCGTTCGTCACCTAAGGCTTTGGCCCTTCTCTTTCACGGGTCTCTGGGTCGTAAACAATAAAAGAGAAAAAAAATATCCATTCTCTTATAAATGGGAACGACGGAGACGGGCCGTAGAGAATATATATATATATATATATAGATATAGATATATAACATACAAAAACCATACATACAAAATACACGGATATATTATTTCTTTGACATGTATACGATACAATGTATGTATGTGTGCGCGGATATATACAGGCTCATTCATAACTATTGTTGTTCCCTTTGTGAGCATATAAGCTGTGTCATTGCGAGAAAAAAGCTTTTTTTTTCAAAGACGTGCGACAAATACTGGCCGGGATACTAGCGTTCAAAGTCCAAGTAGTAAATAATGACAAAATAAATGCTTACGCGCGGAATGTGAAAGCCGGATCAAGCGCGGCTTCGAATCCACCTGTCAAGTGAAATGTCTTTTCTTCAACTCGAAACTTGGTATAAATATTCTTCGAAACAAATAACAAGGCGTATTTTAGGATTTTTTTCAAACAACGCCTAATTAGGGAAGCAATGTGGTGTTGAAGTTTGTAGGGAAAAGTCGATTTTCCTGCGTTTGATCTCAATAAATTTCGGAAGATATGTTCCTTGAGGCCTTAGGCCACTCTAGGATTTTCGAAAAATCGATTTTTTTTGGTTAAAAATGTACCTTAGTACCTATAAAATTATATTCCAACGGATGATGGGTGTGAAAAATTTCTAAGTACTCGATTTTCGAATTCTAGCGCAACCCCTCTTGATTCATGGCGTGACTTTCTACTAACTTCAAACGCGTTTATCTCAAAACTACATTTTTCAAGTCGGCCGGACTCATAACTCAAATAAGTTTCAATCGATTCACTTGAAATTTCAACTGCATATTTAGAATTATATTTTCTTAGGCAGTAGGATTTTTTAAATTATATTGCATAGTTCCTTTTTTATAAACAATGCTACGATTTTCTCATGGCATTTCATACTTTTTGTTTAAAAAATGCGCCATTTCGACAAAAAACAATATATCAAAAAAATCCTACGTACTTCTATAGCTATTCTTATATATAATCGAAAAAACTTAAGTATCTCATCATAACTCAAAAATTATAAGAGCTCTTGATCCGGCCGTTGACCTTTCAGAAATAAAGGCGTCATCGAAAAAATGCTGCACAGTGGCCATTTTGACATGTGTCGCTGTGAAAAAATAATTTTGTATAGTCAATTACGTGTATAATAAACCTCCTATTTTGTAATTCCGATTTATTTTATGGTTTCGCTGAAAAAACATCACAAAATATACCCTTTTTGGCCTCTAGAGTGGCCTAAGGCCTTAGGGAGGCTCCATCACAAACGTCTTACGTCCAGAAAGAAATAATTTTTGGGGATATCATAGATAAAGTACCCATGTTCACGTATGCAAAGTTTTAGATAAGGTCAACGACTAAATAAGAGACATCGAAATTGTTGAACTTCGGATTTTCAACACAGGGTTTATGAAACAGCCACCCTCAAAACGCTTGTATCATGTGATGACTTTACACTCCCGCAAAAGATATTGACCAAAAACTACAGTAACGTTGATTAAGTCATGAGAATTCCAAATACAATAAAAAAGTTTTGGGTTAACGACTTATGTAAAAAGATATTTTATGTTAAAATATCGGAATACCTGAAGTTCCGAGAGGTTTCGCGATCATGTAAAGATTCAGCAGCTTAGCGGAAATCAGATGTTTTCCTACACTTTAGGTGCGCATGCGCGCGAATTAAATTACCAGCTGCCTAATCTTAGATTTGTTTGTGATTGACGTGTAGGTAGAACAATTGGATTCATCGTAATAAAATATCGAATTAGATCGATCAATGAAACCTGTCATGTATTTATCAACAATAATAGAAAATAAAGTTGTATTTCAGAGTAAACAGGCATCTTTTAAATATTGTGTAAACTCTTTGGAAAAACGAAAATTTCGTTTGCAATAACAAGTTAAAATCACGCAACGACCCGCGGTCAGCTCGGTGTCGTGAGTCTGAAACAGAAGAGAGTGAGATGGAAAATTGCAACGTTGTCGTACTTCTCTATGCAGTACCGCAACGTAAAATTGTGCCAATTTTACGGTATTTATTGATCGATCTACAGCTAACGAGTTTTGTATAAAATAACCAATAATACGTTTATATTCAACTGTATTATGACAAACATGCGTATCACTAAAAAAAAGGGGGGGGATCCTGCTTATGCGCCCACGCAACCCGACCCTTGGTGACGGAGCCTCCTTAAAGGGGAGCATAGAGATGCACCAAAAAGTTTTTTAGTGCATGTCGATGCAAATTATTCCAAATACTTTAAAATTATTAAGCTAATTTGGAAGTTGTCGACCAACTTCTCGCATGGTCAACTATATATGTGTGCTGTTCGAGAGTATCGAATGTCTGGAACTTAAATCTGTTTGCCAAAGACCATAAATCATACGATGTTGTCTACAAAACTATATTGCAAAGCCTGTTCTGTAGACAACAATGACATTGCATGAAGGTTGGCACTTTTATACTACTGTTTCATTAATTACCAACCCTTAGCTCAGACAGTCAGTCTACCATCGTACCTGAGAGTTATAACACTCCACCTTCTTTCTTTATTACTTACTTTTATTTTCTCTCTTTGTTTATCTCCTCTCTGGATCAAATCCTAAAGTCCATGCGGACAAAGCCACCCGCTAAAGCTAGTATATAAATATATGTGGCTATTGCGGGGTACCACGGCAGAAACGGAAACTGCGGTCACCACAAACTTCTCACCAACAGACTCTGCACAAAGTTTCTGTCGTGACTCACAACGTATTCTCATATATATGTGTAGATTCGTGCATATATATATATATAGTCATTCGCGTACTCAAATATTTATACGTAGATATACAGATGCATACGACGAGAAGTTTGCTGAAAAGTGAGAGATAGAGTTACGAAAGATTCTCTCACGCGTTAAAGCCTCTGGGGTTATCGAATTCTGTGCCGACATTTCGAGCGGAACGGACCATTTCTATAATCCCTCACGTGGCCCGATAAGAGATGTGACGTCAGCAATAATTTGCGAAGTCCTTGACGCATTTTTTTTTTTACTTTTTCATCGTGCGTAGCATGGGGATAATTGGCATTCGTGGAAAGCTGTTTCTCGATTGAAAATTCGAGCTCGAAGTTCTCCGAGATCGCGAGCAAGTGGACGATGTGAGAGAAGACGCCACTTGCAACAAAGGGTTGCGATAAAAGATTGTACGGTAAACCGAGTTATGGCTCGTTTGAGTTTGTTTGGTTTTATTGACAGGGCGATCGGGAAACTAGCAGCACCAGCCATCTGTCATAATTGACCTGCCAATAAAGTCCAGTTAATTTTACTTTGACGTCTTTCAACGTGCGGTAACTGTCGTAGGGATCCAAATGGATTCCCATATATCTCTAGGCTTCCTAATAGGAATCCAATGGGTCATCGCATTGGATCCATATTCTAAAACGTCACGCTCGAATATTGGATTCTAATCGGGATTTCCCATTGGAATCCAACGTAGGATACACCGATCGGGGAATGGATGGTGACCAGTGAATGGACTAAAGCTGATTTATATTCAAAATACGTAAAGATTCTGAATAGTTGATGAAATCTTGAATAACTATGATTTAGTAAAAAAAAAAAGATCACAGGTGCCGTTGAAACCAATTTCCTAGTTTAAAATTGAATTTTGACACCACACGGAATTTTTCTAGTTTGTGATATTTACACAGTTCAGATGAGTCAAATGACGGGTTATGAGTTTTTTTTCTTCAATAAAGTTAAAAAAATGCATGCGAGGTATAAATTTATTTCGTAGATGTTAAGTTTTCGTAGAATATATAATTAAAGGAGAAGATTATGCATTTGTATACTTTGATTATGTGAAAAAAACTGTTACGTTACTACCAGCTTGAAAAAGTATAACATTATTGATGATTATTATGAAAGTAACCCAGAGTAGGATCTGGGAACTCTCCAACAAATGTCTGCACGAGTTACCGTAGGGGTTTTCTCGTAAATACGATGGATTTTTCTCTCATTGCAGCAAACACGTGTATTTTTCGTTGATTGCAACTATCGCCTTGTTATCCAGCATGCGTGTCATTTGATGCGGATTTTCAAATAAATTCCGGCATTCCTCTGACCATTTCGTTATCAACTCACGTACGTGCGTTCTCGCGTTATTTCAGATATTTGACAGGCATGTGACTCTCGTACTCCTGCCTTCAATATCGAAACGAAACGTTGGTGGAATTTCGTCGAAAAAAAAAATCATCGTGTTTCGATGCTGATAATAAATTTAGCATCAACCGCAATATTGGTTTCGCAATCTTTTTTTTTCACACAAAGCTACTTGTATATTAAAACAATATTAAGTTTTGGGTACAGCATAAATTGCGAATGCTACCGTGAGTTGAACGCTATCAATATTCAACGCGCAACCCGCGATCGAATAAAATTTATTTCTCGTATCAATTATGATTTTCACATGACAATAACTATTGAAATTTCAATGCAAAATATACTTCTACTCCTCCGATTACTCACAAAAAAAATTCACTACGATGATCATCGTTATCAGTTCACAAAATCGCGCACGAAAAATTTAGCCGCCCGGTTACAAATTTCGAATTCACGATGGCAAAGCTATAATTAGACGTACGAAAAACTATATTGTCTTTCTTTTCAAACGATGAAAAGGAAATCCCACTTGCGTCACAGACACGCGTCATGTGTAATGTACGAATGGATTCTACGTACCTGTACATATTTATACATGGAATCACGTCAAGTGGAGAGATTAATTACTGCGCCCAGAGGCAATCAGTCATGTATATAAGCTGGCTCTCGAGATTTGCGACGAAATAGTACCGAACAGCAATCTTCCAACGCGAAGCCACGTAGGAAATACGGAAATTACACGACAATAGAATAAAAAACGTTTCATAGCTTCGAGGAAGAAAACGTGAGATAATTTCAATTTCATTTCTATAATGTAATTTTTATTAATATTGAGTTAGAATTAAAATACGTTTATAAAATAGCTATTATTATGTATAAAATACAATACATATTATATATGATATCGCTATACATATATATATATAACTATTTAGATATAAATACAAATTACTATTAACTAAAATTTTCCCAAATCCTTCTGGGAAATTAATAAAAATTTTATATTATTAAATTAATTGAATTATTATATTACATGTATTAGTAATTTGTATTTATATCTAAATAGTTATATTCTAGTTTACATATATATATATTTATAGTTTCGACAGAACTAAAGGGTTTGTGGTAAAATTTCAAGAGAGGAAAAAAATTTATTTTTTTTATTTTCAACGCGGTAGAATTATTTCAGATTTTGTATCGACATTTTTTTCTCGAGTTACGGTAATTAAATCATGTGTTTTTTTTTACCGAAAATAGGTGAAAAAAAATGTTGAAAAAAAATCTGAAAAAATTCTTGCGAAGTCAACGGAAACCGATTTAACTTTTTACTTTCTTAAGATTATCCTTGAATATTAGTCGTTTTCAGTTTACACGTTATTTTTCAAATTGTCTCTTTTTTTTAATCAAAATATCTTTAGAAAAAAAAATCGTACGAAGCTTAAAAAAAACAAAATGGAAGCTTGAGCTTCCCCCTTTATGATTCCGTTCAAAGAAATGCATAAAAAATTTTTTGTCTGTAAACGGGGTCCACCAGAAGAGGAACAAAAAAAGGCGAAAAATGGTAGTTTTCGTAAGTCGTAAAAAAAAGTAAAAAAATTTAAAAAACGGAATGAAGGTGAATTCCTCCCCTTCAAAATGCCGTTTATTGAATTAATTTATGTCAACTGTCGGAGAAATGGCATAAAAAATCGTTCCGGAACTTTTTTGAATTTTTGTCCCGAAACTTTTCGCCGGCAGTATACATATATATACTATACTAGCTTCTACCCGCGACTTCGTCTACGTGGATCTCGCAATTTGTGTTAAAGTACCCCTTAATGGATTATTTTTTTAAGGCGGTCATACGTCATTCAGAATTTAGTAAAATATGTGATATTCTAAGAGATTCTATTCGATTTTGATTATATTTTAGTCATTCGTATTCTATGAGAATTAAAATTTCATCATGAGATTTTTAAAGATGTTATAATTAGAAAAACATTTGACGTTAGATTTTATCAAATTTAAATTAGATTTGACTCGTTGTATGCTATAAGAATTTAAATTTGATAATTACATTAGATTTGACACGAATGTTATAATTAGAAAAATATTAGATATATTTATATTAGATTTGATATTGTATTATCATCTATGTTAATTAAATTTGATTTGTTTGTATCCTACAATAAGAATTATATAAGACTGATAATTTCATAATCGAATTAGATTCGAGTCGAATATGAGAATTAGAAAAATATTAGATGTATTTTTCATAGCCGATGTGTTATTCGAAGTAACTCTCTACATGTGATCCAAATTTGATCAAAATCGGTTCAGCCGTTTAGGCGTGATAGTGGAACAAACATCAGGCATACAGATTATAAAACTATTAGATATTAGAATTAGAATGAAAAGTATCCTATGTGTCAAAAGCTATCTACATTTTACATTTCATAAATTATATAATCATTTTTATTTCATAATTAGATTAGATTTGAGTATATAATATTATAATTAGAAAAATATTAGATATTAGAATGAAGGTATCCTATGTCTTAACCCAGGCCATAAGCCATCTACATGTTAAATTTCATTGAAATCGATCAAACCGTTTTGATGTGATTGAGTAACAAACAGACAGACAGACAGAAAGTCAGATTAATAATATTACTCGTAGTTAGGATAAAGTTGGATATTAAATTAATAAAATTATTCTATTACATGTTTATTATTATGAATTAAACTTCGATATATCGCATTAAAGTTTAATTAATAATATATAATTAATTAAATGAATAATATGTATCGATCGTATCCACTAATATATCATTATTTTTGGCGAAAAGATTTTGTTCGCCTTTTGGTGCTGTTTAAAATTACATACAGCGTTATTTAGTAAGAGCATTAGCGTTTCGCTCATTATTATGCACGACTTCTTCCCATACACGTATACGCACACACGCAGTAATCTCATCAGCATTTATGGTTCGGTAAAGTCCAAGGATTTTCTCAAACTAATTTATTATTAAGCTCTCCGTTTCTTGGCGCTTTGTGTTATTCATGGAGGGGCAGCAGGGTCTCATTATATTAAGGTAACGGAGCCGAGCGAGACGAGGCTCGACGGGGATGCAGCAGCCAAGGAGAGCATTTGTTCAATAAACGTATTGCAATATTCATGACGGTACGCGTGGCTATGCATGATCGATATGCACGTCCATCGTGCAGGGCGCTACGGAGGTCGACGTAATTTTCGTGGTAATACATTTTTGCCTGTTTCGCGTCACCGGAAGCACTCTCGCGATCACAAGTGTTCATATGTATAGTTATATACTGGCTATGTATGCGTGAAAAAAATTACTGTATGGACATAAAAAAAGAAGAAAATTGTTGGAAGCGAACGCGAGCAAAATTTATCGTGTCGCACGTAGCCAAGTAAAAATGACAGGAATGTAAATATGTTGAAAGAGTCATAGCCGAAATACTGGCGTCAAACTCGTTCTCTCTTTTTTACGTCAAACAATGTTTCGAATTGAAGAGAAAAATAATTAATAAAAAAAAAATGAGTGCGAATTGAGTACACGGAGAGAATTAAAAAGTAATTTTTGTCGTGAATTTCACGGTAAAAATTACCGTGATATATTTCAATCAGAGTTGTGAAAATAGTAATTTTAAAATAATGCATTACTCATTACTTTAAATAATGTGTATTGGATAAGTTCTCCATTACAAATTTCAAAAAGTAATGTGTAATGGTTGCATGATCCATTACAAATTTCAAAAAGTAATGAGTAATGGATGCACGTTCCATTACAAATTTCAAAAAGTAATTTGTAATGGATGCATGTTCCATTACAAACTACAATTGATAAAAAGTAATTTGTAGTGGAGAATATTCCATTACAAATAGAAAAATTGCCGTGCTCACATTAGAAATTTGCACATTGCTATCTGATTATTTTATTTCGCTCATTGAAATTTCTTTTAAGTAAATTCGTTTTTCTTGTGATGGAATATTCTTCACTACGAATTACCTTATTGGAATTGTATTTTGTAATGAAGCACTCATTAATCATACATTACTTTTTCAATTTGTAATGGAACACACATCCATTACACATTACTTTTGTCATTTGTAATGGAACATATGTCCATTACACATTACTTTTGTAATTTGTAATGGAACGTATATCCATTACACATTACTTTTGTAATTTGTAATGGAACATATATCCATTACATATTACTTTTGAAATTTGTAATGTATACAGTAATGCATTATCAAAATAATGCATTATTCACAACTCTGCCTAGAACTAACGCCTATCCATCAGCAGATCACACTTGTATAGTTAAGATGCCGATAAATTTTTTTTACAATTATTTGACAACAGCTAGGAGCCAGAACTCTTTTCGTATACATCAAACAATACAAATACCATAGTATTCTACCCAGAAAGTACCTAGAACTAACGCCTATCCATCAGCAGATCACACTTGTATAGTTAAGATGCCGATAAAATTTTTTTACAATTATTTGACAACAGCTAGGAGCCAGAACTCTTTTCGAACACATCAAATAATACAAATACCATAGCATTGTACCCAAAAAGTACCTAGAACTAACGCTTATCCATCAGCAGATCACACTTGTATAGTTAAGATGCCGATAAATTTTTTTTACAATTATTTGACAACAGCTAGGAGCCAGAACTCTTTTCGTATACATCAAACAATACAAATACCATAGCATTCTACCCAGAAAGTACCTAGAACTATCGCCTATCCATCAGCAGATCACACTTGTATAGTTAAGATGGCGATAAATTTTTTTTACAATTATTTGAGAACAGCTAGGAGCCAGAACTCTTTTCGTATACATCAAACAATACAAATACCATAGCATTCTACTCAGAAAGTACCTAGAACTAACGCCTATCCATCAGCAGATCACACTTGCATAGTTAAGATGCCGATAAAATTTTTTTACAATTATTTGACAACAGTTAGGAGCCAGAACTCTTTTCGTATACATCAAACAATACAAATACCATAGCATTCTACCCAGAAAGTACCTAGAACTAACGCCTATCCATCAGCAGATCACACTTGCATAGTTAAGATGCCGATAAATTTTTTTTACAATTATTTGACAACAGCTAGGAGCCAGAACTCTTTTCGAACACATCAAATAATACAAATGCCATAGCATTCTACCCAAAAAGTACCTAGAACTAACGCCTATCCATCAGCAGATCACACTTGCATAGTTAAGATGCCGATAACATTTTTTTACAATTATTTGACAACAGTTAGGAGCCAGAACCCTTTTCGTATACATCAAACAATACAAATACCATAGCATTCTACCCAGAAAGTACCTAGAACTAACGCCTATCCATCAGCAGATCACACTTGTATAGTTAAGATGCCGATAAAATTTTTTTACAATTATTTGACAACAGCTAGGAGCCAGAACTCTTTTCGAACACATCAAATAATACAAATACCATAGCATTCTACCCAAAAAGTACCTAGAACTAACGCCTATCCATCAGCAGATCACACTTGCATAGTTAAGATGCCGATAACATATTTTTACAATTATTTGACAACAGTTAGGAGCCAGAACTCTTTTCGTATACATCAAACAATACAAATACCATAGCATTCTACCCAGAAAGTACCTAGAACTAACGCCTATCCATCAGCAGATCACACTTGCATAGTTAAGATGCAGATAAATTTTTTTTACAATTATTTGACAACAGCTAGGAGCCAGAACTCTTTTCGACAACATCAAATAATACAAATACCATAGCATTCTACCCAAAAAGTACCTAGAACTAATGCCTATCCATCAGCAGATCACACTTGCATAGTTAAGATGCCGATAAAATTTTGTTACAATTATTTGACAACAGCTAGGAGCCAGAACTCTTTTCGACAACATCAAATAATACAAATACCATAGCATTCTACCCAAAAAGTACCTAGAACTAACGCCTATCCATCAGCAGATCACACTTGCATAGTTAAGATGCCGATAAATTTTTTTTACAATTATTTGACAACAGCTAGGAGACAGAACTCTTTTCGTATACATCAAACAATACAAATACCATAGCATTCTACCCAGAAAGTACCTAGAACTAACGCCTATCCATCAGCAGATCACACTTGTATAGTTAAGATGCCGATAAAATTTTTTTACAATTATTTGACAACAGCTAGGAGCCAGAACTCTTTTCGAACACATCAAATAATACAAATACCATAGCATTGTACCCAAAAAGTACCTAGAACTAACGCCTATCCATCAGCAGATCACACTTGCATAGTTAAGATGCCGATACATTTTTTTTACAATTATTTGACAACAGTTAGGAGCCAGAACTCTTTTCGTATACATCAAACAATACAAATACCATAGCATTCTACCCACAAAGTGCCTAGAACTAACGCCTATCCATCAGCAGATCACACTTGCATAGTTAAGATGCCGATAAATTTTTTTTACAATTATTTGACAACAGCTAGGAGCCAGAACTCTTTTCGACAACATCAAATAATACAAATACCATAGCATTCTACCCAAAAAGTACCTAGAACTAACGCCTATCCATCAGCAGATCACACTTGCATAGTTAAGATGCCGATAAAATTTTTTTACAATTATTTGACAACAGTTAGGAGCCAGAACTCTTTTCGTATACATCAAACAATACAAATACCATAGCATTCTACCCAGAAAGTACCTAGAACTAACGCCTATCCATCAGCAGATCACACTTGTATAGTTAAGATGCCGATAACATTTTTTTACAATTATTTGACAACAGCTAGGAGCCAGAACTCTTTTCGAACACATCAAATAATACAAATACCATAGCATTCTACCCAGAAAGTACCTAGAACTAACGCCTATCCATCAGCAGATCACACTTGCATAGTTAAGATGCCGATAAATTTTTTTTACAATTATTTGACAACAGCTAGGAGCCAGAACTCTTTTCGACAACATTAAATAATACAAATACCATAGCATTCTACCCAAAAAGTACCTAGAACTAACGCCTATCCATCAGCAGATCACACTTGCATAGTTAAGATGCCGATAAAATTTTTTTACAATTATTTGACAACAGTTAGGAGCCAGAACTCTTTTCGTATACATCAAAAAATACAAATACCATAGCATTCTACCCAGAAAGTACCTAGAACTAACGCCTATCCATCAGCAGATCACACTTGCATAGTTAAGATGCCGATAAATTTTTTTTACAATTATTTGACAACAGCTAGGAGCCAGAACTCTTTTCGTATACATCAAACAATACAAATACCATAGCATTCTACTCAGAAAGTACCTAGAACTAACGCCTATCCATCAGCAGATCACACTGGCATAGTTAAGATGCCGATAAAATTTTTTTACAATTATTTGACAACAGTTAGGAGCCAGAACTCTTTTCGTATACATCAAACAATACAAATACCATAGCATTCTACCCAGAAAGTACCTAGAACTAACGCCTATCCATCAGCAGATCACACTTGCATAGTTAAGATGCCGATAAAATTTTTTTACAATTATTTGACAACAGTTAGGAGCCAGAACTCTTTTCGTATACATCAAACAATACAAATACCATAGCATTCTACCCAGAAAGTACCTAGAACTAACGCCTATCCATCAGCAGATCACACTTGCATAGTTAAGATGCCGATAAATTTTTTTTACAATTATTTGACAACAGCTAGGAGCCAGAACTCTTTTCGTATACATCAAACAATACAAATACCATAGCATTCTACCCAGAAAGTACCTAGAACTATCGCCTATCCATCAGCAGATCACACTTGTATAGTTAAGATGCCGATAAAATTTTTTTACAATTATTTGACAACAGCTAGGAGCCAGAACTCTTTTCGACAACATCAAATAATACAAATACCATAGCATTCAACCCAAAAAGTACCTAGAACTAACGCCTATCCATCAGCAGATCATACTTGCATAGTTAAGATGCCGATAAATTTTTTTTACAATTATTTGACAACAGTTAGGAGCCAGAACTCTTTTCGTATACATCAAACAATACAAATACCATAGCATTCTACCCAGAAAGTACCTAGAACTAACGCCTATCCATCAGCAGATCACACTTGTATAGTTAAGATGCCGATAAAATTTTTTTACAATTATTTGACAACAGCTAGGAGCCAGAACTCTTTTCGAACACATCAAATAATACAAATACCATAGCATTCTACCCAAAAAGTACCTAGAACTAATGCCTATCCATCAGCAGATCACACTTGCATAGTTAAGATGCCGAAAAAATTTTTTTACAATTATTTGACAACAGTTAGGAGCCAGAACTCTTTTCGTATACATCAAACAATACAAATACCATAGCATTCTACCCAGAAAGTACCTAGAACTAACGCCTATCCATCAGCAGATCACATTTGCATAGTTAAGATGCAGATAAATTTTTTTTACAATTATTTGACAACAGCTAGGAGCCAGAACTCTTTTCGACAACATCAAATAATACAAATACCATAGCATTCTACCCAAAAAGTACCTAGAACTAACGCCTATCCATCAGCAGATCACACTTGCATAGTTAAGATGCCGATAAAATTTTGTTACAATTATTTGACAACAGCTAGGAGCCAGAACTCTTTTCGACAACATCAAATAATACAAATACCATAGCATTCTACCCAAAAAGTACCTAGAACTAACGCCTATCCATCAGCAGATCACACTTGCATAGTTAAGATGCCGATAAATTTTTTTTACAATTATTTGACAACAGCTAGGAGCCAGAACTCTTTTCGTATACATCAAACAATACAAATACCATAGCATTCTACCCAGAAAGTACCTAGAACTAACGCCTATCCATCAGCAGATCACACTTGTATAGTTAAGATGCCGATAAAATTTTTTTACAATTATTTGACAACAGCTAGGAGCCAGAACTCTTTTCGAACACATCAAATAATACAAATACCATAGCATTGTACCCAAAAAGTACCTAGAACTAACGCCTATCCATCAGCAGATCACACTTGCATAGTTAAGATGCCGATAAATTTTTTTTACAATTATTTGACAACAGTTAGGAGCCAGAACTCTTTTCGTATACATCAAACAATACAAATACCATAGCATTCTACCCAGAAAGTACCTAGAACTAACGCCTATCCATCAGCAGATCACACTTGCATAGTTAAGATGCCGATAAATTTTTTTTACAATTATTTGACAACAGCTAGGAGCCAGAACTCTTTTCGACAACATCAAATAATACAAATACCATAGCATTCTACCCAAAAAGTACCTAGAACTAACGCCTATCCATCAGCAGATCACACTTGCATAGTTAAGATGCCGATAAATTTTTTTTACAATTATTTGACAACAGTTAGGAGCCAGAACTCTTTTCGTATACATCAAACAATACAAATACCATAGCATTCTACCCAGAAAGTACCTAGAACTAACGCCTATCCATCAGCAGATCACACTTGCATAGTTAAGATGCCGATACATTTTTTTTACAATTATTTGACAACAGCTAGGAGCCAGAACTCTTTTCGTATACATCAAACAATACAAATACCATAGCATTCTACCCAGAAAGTACCTAGAACTAACGCCTATCCATCAGCAGATCACACTTGTATAGTTAAGATGCCGATAAATTTTTTTTACAATTATTTGACAACAGCTAGGAGCCAGAACTCTTCTCGTATACATCAAACAATACAAATACCATAGCATTCTACTCAGAAAGTACCTAGAACTATCGCCTATCCATCAGCAGATCACACTTGTATAGTTAAGATGCCGATAAAAATTTTTTACAATTATTTGACAACAGCTAGGAGCCAGAACTCTTTTCGACAACATCAAATAATACAAATACCATAGCATTTAACCCAAAAAGTACCTAGAACTAACGCCTATCCATCAGCAGATCACACTTGCATAGTTAAGATGTCGATAAAATTTTTTTACAATTAATTGACAACAGTTAGGAGCCAGAACTCTTTTCGTATACATCAAACAATACAAATACCATAGCATTCTACCTAGAAAGTACCTAGAACTAACGCCTATCCATCAGCAGATCACACTTGCATAGTTAAGATGCCGATAAATTTTTTTTACAATTATTTGACAACAGCCCAGGAGCCAGAACTCTTTTCGTATACATCAAACAATACAAATACCATAGCATTCTACCCAGAAAGTACCTAGAACTAACGCCTATCCATCAGCAGATCACACTTGCATAGTTAAGATGCCGATAAATTTTTTTTACAATTATTTGACAACAGCTAGGAGCCAGAACTCTTTTCGACAACATCAAATAATACAAATACCATAGCATTCTACCCAAAAAGTACCTAGAACTAACGCCTATCCATCAGCAGATCACACTTGCATAGTTAAGATGCCGATAAAATTTTTTTACAATTATTTGACAACAGTTAGGAGCCAGAACTCTTTTCGTATACATCAAACAATACAAATACCATAGCATTCTACCCAGAAAGTACCTAGAACTAACGCCTATCCATCAGCAGATCACACTTGCATAGTTAAGATGCCGATAAATTTTGTTTACAATTATTTGACAACAGCTAGGAGCCAGAACTCTTTTCGTATACATCAAACAATACAAATACCATAGCATTCTACCCAGAAAGTACCTAGAACTAACGCCTATCCATCAGCAGATCACACTTGTATAGTTAAGATGCCGATAACATTTTTTTACAATTATTTGACAACAGCTAGGAGCCAGAACTCTTTTCGAACACATCAAATAATACAAATACCATAGCATTCTACCCAAAAAGTACCTAGAACTAACGCCTATCCATCAGCAGATCACACTTGCATAGTTAAGATGCCGATAAATTTTTTTTACAATTATTTGACAACAGTTAGGTGCCAGAACTCTTTACGTATACATCAAACAATACAAATACCATAGCATTCTACCAACAAAGTACCTAGAACTAACGCCTATCCATCAGCAGATCACACTTGCATAGTTAAGATGCCGATACATTTTTTTTACATTATTTGACAACAGCTAGGAGCCAGAACTCTTTTCGACAACATCAAATAATACAAATACCATAGCATTCTACCCAAAAAGTACCTAGAACTAACGCCTATCCATCAGCAGATCACACTTGCATAGTTAAGATGCCGATAATTTTTTTTTACAATTATTTGACAACAGTTAGGAGCCAGAACTCTTTTCGTATACATCAAACAATACAAATACCATAGCATTCTACCCAGAAAGTACCTAGAACTAACGCCTATCCATCAGCAGATCACACTTGCATAGTTAAGATGCCGATACATTTTTTTTACAATTATTTGACAACAGCTAGGAGCCAGAACTCTTTTCGTATACATCGAACAATACAAATACCATAGCATTCTACCCAGAAAGTACCTAGAACTAACGCCTATCCATCAGCAGATCACACTTGCATAGTTAAGATGCCGATAAATTTTTTTTACAATTATTTGACAACAGCTAGGAGCCAGAACTCTTTTCGTATACATCAAATAATACAAATATCATAGCATTCAACCCAAAAAGTACCTAGAACTAACGCCTATCCATCAGCAGATCACACTTGCATAGTTAAGATGCCGATAAGATTTTTTTACAATTATTTGACAACAGTTAGGAGCCAGAACTCTTTTCGTATACATCAAACAATACAACTACCATAGCATTCTACCCAGAAAGTACCTAGAACTAACGCCTGTCCATCAGCAGATCACACTTGCATAGTTAAGATGCCGATAAATTTTTTTTACAATTATTTGACAACAGCCCAGGAGCCAGAACTCTTTTCGTATACATCAAACAATACAAATACCATAGCATTCTACCCAGAGAGTACCTAGAACTAACGCCTATCCATCAGCAGATCACACTTGCATAGTTAAGATGCCGATAAATTTTTTTTACAATTATTTGACAACAGCTAGGAGCCAGAACTCTTTTCGTATACATCGAACAATACAAATACCATAGCATTCTACCCAGAAAGTACCTAGAACTAACGCCTATCCATCAGCAGATCACACTTGCATAGTTAAGATGCCGATAAATTTTTTTTACAATTATTTGACAACAGCTAGGAGCCAGAACTCTTTTCGTATACATCAAATAATACAAATACCATAGCATTCAACCCAAAAAGTACCTAGAACTAACGCCTATCCATCAGCAGATCACACGTGCATAGTTAAGATGCCGATGAGATTTTTTTACAATTATTTGACAACAGCTAGGAGCCAGAACTCTTTTCGAACACATCAAATAATACAAATACCATAGCATTCTACCCAGAAAGTACGTAGAACTAACGCCTATCCATCAGCAGATCACACTTGCATAGTTAAGATGCCGATAAATTTTTTTTACAATTATTTGACAACAGCTAGGAGCCAGAACTCTTTTCGTATACATCAAATAATACAAATACCATAGCATTCAACCCAAAAAGTACCTAGAACTAACGCCTATCCATCAGCAGATCACACTTGCATAGTTAAGATGCCGATAAGATTTTTTTACAATTATTTGACAACAGCTAGGAGCCAGAATTCTTTTCGAACACATCAAATAATACAAATACCATAGCATTCTACCCAGAAAGTACCTAGAACTAACGCCTATCCATCAGCAGATCACACTTGCATAGTTAAGATGCCGATAAATTTTTTTTACAATTATTTGACAACAGCTAGGAGCCAGAACTCTTTTCGTATACATCAAACAATACAAATACCATAGCATTCTACCCAGAAAGTACCTAGAACTAACGCCTATCCATCAGCAGATCACACTTGTATAGTTAAGATGGCGATAAATTTGTTTACAATTATTTGACAACAGCTAGGAGCCAGAACTCTTTTCGACAACATTAAATAATACAAATACCATAGCATTCTACCCAAAAAGTACCTAGAACTAACGCCTATCCATCAGCAGATCACACTTGCATAGTTAAGATGCCGATAAAATTTTTTTACAATTATTTGACAACAGTTAGGAGCCAGAACTCTTTTCGTATACATCAAACAATACAAATACCATAGCATTCTACCCAGAAAGTACCTAGAACTAACGCCTATCCATCAGCAGATCACACTTGCATAGTTAAGATGCCGATAAATTTTTTTTACAATTATTTGACAACAGCTAGGAGCCAGAACTCTTTTCGTATACATCAAACAATACAAATACCAAAGCATTCTACTCAGAAAGTACCTAGAACTAACGCCTATCCATCAGCAGATCACACTTGCATAGTTAAGATGCCGATAAAATTTTTTTACAATTATTTGACAACAGTTAGGAGCCAGAACTCTTTTCGTATACATCAAACAATACAAATACCATAGCATTCTACCCAGAAAGTACCTAGAACTAACGCCTATCCATCAGCAGATCACACTTGCATAGTTAAGATGCCGATAAAATTTTTTTACAATTATTTGACAACAGTTAGGAGCCAGAACTCTTTTCGTATACATCGAACAATACAAATACCATAGCATTCTACCCAGAAAGTACCTAGAACTAACGCCTATCCATCAGCAGATCACACTTGCATAGTTAAGATGCCGATAAATTTTTTTTACAATTATTGGACAACAGCTAGGAGCCAGAACTCTTTTCGTATACATCAAACAATACAAATACCATAGCATTCTACCCAGAAAGTACCTAGAACAATCGCCTATCCATCAGCAGATCACACTTGTATAGTGAAGATGTCGATAAATTTTTTTTACAATTATTTGACAACAGCTAGGAGCCAGAACTCTTTTCGTATACATCAAATAATACAAATACCATAGCATTGAACCCAAAAAGTACCTAGAACTAACGCCTATCCATCAGCAGATCACACTTGCATAGTTAAGATGCCGATAAGATTTTTTTACAATTATTTGACAACAGTTAGGAGCCAGAACTCTTTTCGTATACATCAAACAATACAAATACCATAGCATTCTACCCAGAAAGTACCTAGAACTAACGCCTATCCATCAGCAGATCACACTTGCATAATTCAGATGCCGATAAATTTTTTTTACAATTATTTGACAACAGCCCAGGAGCCAGAACTCTTTTCGTATACATCAAACAATACAAATACCATAGCATTCTACCCAGAAAGTACCTAGAACTAACGCCTATCCATCAGCAGATCACACTTGCATAGTTAAGATGCCGATAATTTTTTTTTACAATTATTTGACAACAGCTAGGAGCCAGAACTCTTTTCGTATACATCAAACAATACAAATACCATAGCATTCTACCCAGAAAGTACCTAGAACAATCGCCTATCCATCAGCAGATCACACTTGTATAGTTAAGATGTCGATAAAATTTTTTTACAATTATTTGACAACAGCTAGGAGCCAGAACTCTTTTCGACAACATCCAATAATACAAATACCATAGCATTCAACCCAAAAAGTACCTAGAACTAACGCCTATCCATCAGCAGATCACACTTGCATAGTTAAGATGCCGATAAAATTTTTTTACAATTATTTGACAACAGTTAGGAGCCAGAACTCTTTTCGTATACATCAAATAATACAAATACCATAGCATTCAACCCAGAAAGTACCTAGAACTAACGCCTATCCATCAGCAGATCACACTTGCATAGTTAAGATGCCGATAAAATTTTTTTACATTTATTTGACAACAGTTAGGAGCCAGAACTCTTTTCGTATACATCAAACAATACAAATACCATAGCATTCTACCCAGAAAGTACCTAGAACTAACGCCTATCCATCAGCAGATCACACTTGCATAGTTAAGATGCAGATAAATTTTTTTTACAATTATTTGACAACAGCTAGGAGCCAGAACTCTTTTCGCCAACATCAAATAATACAAATACCATAGCATTCTACCCAAAAAGTACCTAGAACTAACGCCTATCCATCAGCAGATCACACTTGCATAGTTAAGATGCCGATAAATTTTTTTTACAATTATTTGACAACAGCTAGGAGCCAGAACTCTTTTCGTATACATCAAACAATACAAATACCATAGCATTCTACCCAGAAAGTACCTAGACCTAACGCCTATCTATCAGCAGATCACACTTGTATAGTTAAGATGCCGATAAAATTTTTTTACAATTATTTGACAACAGCTAGGAGCCAGAACTCTTTTCGAACACATCAAATAATACAAATACCATAGCATTCTACCCAAAAAGTACGTAGAACTAACGCCTATCCATCAGCAGATCACACTTGCATAGTTAAGATGCCGATAAAATTTTTTTACAATTATTTGACAATAGTTAGGCGCCAAAACTCTTTTCGTATACATCAAACAATACAAATACCATAGCATTCTACCCAAAAAGTACCTAGAACTAACGCCTATCCATCAGCAGATCACACTTGCATAGTTAAGATGCCGATAAAATTTTTTTACAATTATTTGACAACAGTTAGGAGCCAGAACTCTTTTCGTATACATCAAACAATACAAATACCATAGCATTCTACCCAGAAAGTACCTAGAACTAACGCCTATCCATCAGCAGATCACACTTGTATAGTTAAGATGCCGATAACATTTTTTTACAATTATTTGACAACAGCTAGGAGCCAGAACTCTTTTCGACAACATTAAATAATACAAATACCATAGCATTCTACCCAAAAAGTACCTAGAACTAACGCCTATCCATCAGCAGATCACACTTGCATAGTTAAGATGCCGATAAAATTTTTTTACAATTATTTGACAACAGTTAGGAGCCAGAACTCTTTTCGTATACATCAAACAATACAAATACCATAGCATTCTACCCAGAAAGTACCTAGAACTAAGGCCTATCCATCAGCAGATCACACTTGCATAGTTAAGATGCCGATACATTTTTTTTACAATTATTTGACAACAGCTAGGAGCCAGAACTCTTTTCGTATACATCGAACAATACAAATACCATAGCATTCTACCCAGAAAGTACCTAGAACTAACGCCTATCCATCAGCAGATCACACTTGCATAGTTAAGATGCCGATAAATTTTTTTTACAATTATTTGACAACAGTTAGGAGCCAGAACTCTTTTCGTATACATCAAACAATACAAATACCATAGCATTCTACCCAGAAAGTACCTAGAACTAACGCCTATCCATCAGCAGATCACACTTGCGTAGTTAAGATGCCGATACATTTTTTTTACAATTATTTGACAACAGCTAGGAGCCAGAACTCTTTTCGTATACATCGAACAATACAAATACCATAGCATTCTACCCAGAAAGTACCTAGAACTAACGCCTATCAATCAGCAGATCACACTTGCATAGTTAAGATGCCGATAAATTTTTTTTACAATTATTTGACAACAGCTAGGAGCCAGAACTCTTTTCGTATACATCAAATAATACAAATACCATAGCATTCAACCCAAAAAATACCTAGAACTAACGCCTCTCCATCAGCAGATCACACTTGCATAGTTAAGATGCCGATAAGATTTTTTTACAATTATTTGACAACAGTTAGGAGCCAGAACTCTTTTCGTATACATCAAACAATACAAATACCATAGCATTCTACCCAGAAAGTACCTAGAACTAACGCCTATCCATCAGCAGATCACACTTGCATAGTTAAGATGCCGATAAATTTTTTTTACAATTATTTGACAACAGCCCAGGAGCCAGAACTCTTTTCGTATACATCAAACAATACAAATACCATAGCATTCTACCCAGAAAGTACCTAGAACTAACGCCTATCCATCAGCAGATCACACTTGCATAGTTAAGATGCCGATAATTTTTTTTTACAATTATTCGACAACAGCTAGGAGCCAGAACTCTTTTCGTATACATCAAACAATACAAATACCATAGCATTCTACCCAGAAAGTACCTAGAACTAACGCCTATCCATCAGCAGATCACACTTGCATAGTTAAGATGCCGATAAATTTTGTTTACAATTATTTGACAACAGCTAGGAGCCAGAACTCTTTTCGTATACATCAAACAATACAAATACCATAGCATTCTACCCACAAAGTACCTAGAACTAACGCCTATCCATCAGCAGATCACACTTGCATAGTTAAGATGCCGATACATTTTTTTTACAATTATTTGACAACAGCTAGGAGCCAGAACTCTTTTCGTATACATCGGACAATACAAATACCATAGCATTCTACCCAGAAAGTACCTAGAACTAACGCCTATCCATCAGCAGATCACACTTGCATAGTTAAGATGCCGATACATTTTTTTTACAATTATTTGACAACAGCTAGGAGCCAGAACTCTTTTCGTATACATCAAATAATACAAATACCATAGCATTCAACCCAAAAAGTACCTAGAACTAACGCCTATCCATCAGCAGATCACACTTGCATAGTTAAGATGCCGATAGATTTTTTTTACAATTATTTGACAACAGCCCAGGAGCCAGAACTCTTTTCGTATACATCAAACAATACAAATACCATAGCATTCTACCCAGAAAGTACCTAGAACTAACGCCTATCCATCAGCAGATCACACTTGCATAGTTAAGATGCCGATAATTTTTTTTTACAATTATTTGACAACAGCTAGGAGCCAGAACTCTTTTCGTATACATCAAACAATACAAATACCATAGCATTCTACCCAGAAAGTACCTAGAACTAACGCCTATCCATCAGCAGATCACACTTGTATAGTTAAGATGCCGATAAAATTTTTTTACAATTATTTGACAACAGCTAGGAGCCAGAACTCTTTTCGAACACATCAAATAATACAAATACCATAGCATTCTACCCAGAAAGTACCTAGAACTTACGCCTATCCATCAGCAGATCACACTTGCATAGTTAAGATGCCGATAAATTTTTTTTACAATTATTTGACAACAGCTAGGAGCCAGAACTCTTTTCGTATACATCAAACAATATAAATACCATAGCATTTTACCCAGAAAGTACCTAGAACAATCGCCTATCCATCAGCAGATCACACTTGTATAGTTAAGATGTCGGTAAAAATTTTTTACAATTATTTGACAACAGCTAGGAGCCAGAACTCTTTTCGACAACATCCAATAATACAAATACCATAGCATTCAACCCAAAAAGTACCTAGAACTAACGCCTATCCATCAGCAGATCACACTTGCATAGTTAAGATGCCGATAAAATTTTTTTACAATTATTTGACAACAGTTAGGAGCCAGAACTCTTTTCGTATACATCAAATAATACAAATACCATAGCATTCAACCCAGAAAGTACCTAGAACTAACGCCTATCCATCAGCAGATCACACTTGCATAGTTAAGATGCCGATAAAATTTTTTTACAATTATTTGACAACAGTTAGGAGCCAGAACTCTTTTCGTATACATCAAACAATACAAATACCATAGCATTCTACCCAGAAAGTACCTAGAACTAACGCCTATCCATCAGCAGATCACACTTGTATAGTTAAGATGCCGATAAAATTTTTTTACAATTATTTGACAACAGCTAGGAGCCAGAACTCTTTTCGAACACATCAAATAATACAAATACCATAGCATTCTACCCAGAAAGTACCTAGAACTTACGCCTATCCATCAGCAGATCACACTTGCATAGTTAAGATGCCGATAAATTTTTTTTACAATTATTTGACAACAGCTAGGAGCCAGAACTCTTTTCGTATACATCAAACAATATAAATACCATAGCATTTTACCCAGAAAGTACCTAGAACAATCGCCTATCCATCAGCAGATCACACTTGTATAGTTAAGATGTCGGTAAAAATTTTTTACAATTATTTGACAACAGCTAGGAGCCAGAACTCTTTTCGACAACATCCAATAATACAAATACCATAGCATTCAACCCAAAAAGTACCTAGAACTAACGCCTATCCATCAGCAGATCACACTTGCATAGTTAAGATGCCGATAAAATTTTTTTACAATTATTTGACAACAGTTAGGAGCCAGAACTCTTTTCGTATACATCAAATAATACAAATACCATAGCATTCAACCCAGAAAGTACCTAGAACTAACGCCTATCCATCAGCAGATCACACTTGCATAGTTAAGATGCCGATAAAATTTTTTTACAATTATTTGACAACAGTTAGGAGCCAGAACTCTTTTCGTATACATCAAACAATACAAATACCATAGCATTCTACCCAGAAAGTACCTAGAACTAACGCCTATCCATCAGCAGATCACACTTGTATAGTTAAGATGCCGATAAAATTTTTTTACAATTATTTGACAACAGCTAGGAGCCAGAACTCTTTTCGAACACATCAAATAATACAAATACCATAGCATTCTACCCAGAAAGTACCTAGAACTTACGCCTATCCATCAGCAGATCACACTTGCATAGTTAAGATGCCGATAAATTTTTTTTACAATTATTTGACAACAGCTAGGAGCCAGAACTCTTTTCGTATACATCAAACAATATAAATACCATAGCATTTTACCCAGAAAGTACCTAGAACAATCGCCTATCCATCAGCAGATCACACTTGTATAGTTAAGATGTCGGTAAAAATTTTTTACAATTATTTGACAACAGCTAGGAGCCAGAACTCTTTTCGACAACATCCAATAATACAAATACCATAGCATTCAACCCAAAAAGTACCTAGAACTAACGCCTATCCATCAGCAGATCACACTTGCATAGTTAAGATGCCGATAAAATTTTTTTACAATTATTTGACAACAGTTAGGAGCCAGAACTCTTTTCGTATACATCAAATAATACAAATACCATAGCATTCAACCCAGAAAGTACCTAGAACTAACGCCTATCCATCAGCAGATCACACTTGCATAGTTAAGATGCCGATAAAATTTTTTTACAATTATTTGACAACAGTTAGGAGCCAGAACTCTTTTCGTATACATCAAACAATACAAATACCATAGCATTCTACCCAGAAAGTACCTAGAACTAACGCCTATCCATCAGCAGATCACACTTGCATAGTTAAGATGCCGATAAATTTTTTTTACAATTATTTGACAACAGCTAGGAGCCAGAACTCTTTTCGTATACATCAAACAATACAAATACCATAGCATTCTACCCAGAAAGTACCTAGAACTAACGCCTATCTATCAGCAGATCACACTTGTATAGTTAAGATGCCGATAAAATTTTTTTACAATTATTTGACAACAGCTAGGAGCCAGAACTCTTTTCGAACACATCAAATAATACAAATACCATAGCATTCTACCCAAAAAGTACCTAGAACTAACGCCTATCCATCAGCAGATCACACTTGCATAGTTAAGATGCCGATAAATTTTTTTTACAATTATTTGACAACAGCTAGGAGCCAGAACTCTTTTCGTATACATCAAACAATACAAATACCATAGCATTCTACCCAGAAAGTACCTAGAACTATCGCCTATCCATCAGCAGATCACACTTGTATAGTTAAGATGCCGATAAAATTTTTTTACAATTATTTGACAACAGCTAGGAGCCAGAACTCTTTTCGACAACATGAAATAATACAAATACCATAGCATTCAACCCAAAAAGTACCTAGAACTAACGCCTATCCATCAGCAGATCATACTTGCATAGTTAAGATGCCGATAAAAATTTTTTACAATTATTTGACAACAGTTAGGAGCCAGAACTCTTTTCGTATACATCAAACAATACAAATACCATAGCATTCTATCCAGAAAGTACCTAGAACTATCGCCTATCCATCAGCAGATCACACTTGTATAGTTAAGATGCCGATAAATTTTTTTTACAATTATTTGACAACAGCTAGGAGCCAGAACTCTTTTCGTATACATCAAATAATACAAATACCATAGCATTCTACCCAAAAAGTACCTAGAACTAACGCCTATCCATCAGCAGATCACACTTGCATAGTTAAGATGCCGATAAAATTTTTTTACAATTATTTGACAACAGTTAGGAGCCAGAACTCTTTTCGTATACATCAAACAATACAAATACCATAGCATTCTACCCAGAAAGTACCTAGAACTAACGCCTATCCATCAGCAGATCACACTTGCATAGTTAAGATGCCGAAAAATTTTTTTTACAATTATTTGACAACAGCTAGGAGCCAGAACTCTTTTCGTATACATCAAACCATACAAATACCATAGCATTCTACCCAGAAAGTACCTAGAACCAGAGTTGTGCAAATAGTAATTTTAAAATAATGCATTACTCATTACTTTAAATAATGTGTATTGGATAAGTTCTGCATTACAAATTACAAAAGTAATGTGTAATGTATGTGTGTTCCATTACAAATGAGAAAAGTAGTGTGTAATGGTTGCATGATCCATTACAAATTTCAAAAGTAATGAGTAATAGATGCACGTTCTATTACAAAATTCAAAAAGTAATTTGTAATGGATGCGTGTTCCATTACAAACTACAATTGATAAAGAGTAATTTCTAGTTGAGAATATTCCATTACAAATAGAAAAATTGCCGTGCTCACATTAGAAATTTGCACATTGCTATCTGATTATTTTATTTCGCTCATTGAAATTTGTTTTAAGTAAATTCGTTTTTCTTGTGATGGAATATTCTCCATTTGTGATGGAATATTCTTCACTACGAATTACCTTATTGTAATTGTATTTTGTAATGAAGCACTCATTAATCATACATTACTTTTTCAATTTGTAATGGAACATGCGTCCATTACACATTACTTTTTGAAATTTGTAATGGATCATGCAACCATTACACATTACTTTTTGTAATTTGTAACGGAACATGCATTCATTGCACTTTACTTTTCTTATTTGTAATGGAACACACATCCATTACACATTACTTTTGTCATTTGTAATGGAACATATGTCCATTACACATTACTTTTGTAATTTGTAATGGAACGTATATCCATTACACATTACTTTTGTAATTTGTAATGGAACATATATCCATTACATATTACTTTTGTAATTTGTAATGTATACAGTAATGCATTATCAAAATAATGCATTATTCACAACTCTGATTTCAATGTGGTGACAAGTGAGAAAAGCATAATAATTCGTATGCGACAAGTTTTTTTTAACTCACGTTACAGAAAATTTCAAATAGGTAGCTAAAATTTTACTATACAAGAAGGGTAGCGCGCACGATAATTTTTACCGAGAGCACAATACATTTTCCTATAACACTCATTAAATTTTATAATAAATCTTTAAATAACTGTTATAAGGACGATACTTTTTTATAGACATTTTTGAAAGGCATAAAATAATAAAATGCGCAGTAAAATTTCGCTGATATTGTATATTTTTTAAATTTAAGTTTTGCGTATTTTGTTACACATCAAAATTTACTGGAAAATCTGGTAAAATGTTTTGTCTGAAGAAGAAATTTTATTTTATTTTCGTGAAAATCTGTGTTTTACTCAGTAATAATAAGCGAAGTTTTAGGGTTGTCATCTGGTTACCGCTACTGCACGGTAATTTTTAACATTTAATTTTCTCCGTGTATTTTTCAAGTCATACGTCACAATTAGTTCACTTTGAGTTCGTGCTATTCGCGAAAATACTAATTAATAATAATTAATACGTTAATTACTAATTTATAGTAATTAATAATAAGTGATAATATTATTTAACAATAATACTAATCATGAATTATACCAATCATCTTTGATTACGATTAAGGATGTTCAAAATGAAAACAAAAGTCTTTGGGCTGTCTGTTTGAACAAGAGCCCGAAAGGGTTTGGGTTTGTTTGGGTTTGGATATGTACCATAGCGAAGAAAATATCGCAACAACCCAAAGTTTCCATACCGGACATGTGCATGCACATGTCCGGTTCATCGTTCGAATTTCAGGAGCCCAATGATTGTTGTTAATCTCATTGCCCTTTGCCCTCGCGGTATTGCGTCATACGACATCGTAATTGACGTGGTCAGGGTCTCATCAAATTATCGTACATCAGGTTCTCGTCTGGCGAGCGACGACGAGGCCACTGATGATCGAATGACGAGGAACGTTTGTCATGTTTAACATTTTGTATAGTCGCACACCTATGAATACATACACACACTTATAATATATATGTATATATAAACAATTGAGTAGAGCAAATGGCCATAAACAGTCGCGATACGGCCGCCTGGACTCAGCTTGTACTACTGCGGAGTTCGAGAGTTTCTGGCATTTTGGTAGCCTACCATTAATTAAAGTTCGGGCATTCGACCAACCAGTAGTGCAGTAAGAGAAGGCCACGATGCAATTATTATGCACAAAACTAACGTTATATATAGAGAGTGGGTAAAAAAGTATTTGCACACCTCGTGTTTTTCGAATTCGCTCCGAAAAATTATTTCGAACATTTTATTTTTCTTCGAAAAAAATGCTAAAGCATTTTTTTTTGCAGGATAATTTGAAAAACACGAGGTGTGCAAATACTTTTTTTACTCACTGTATATATAAGTAGAGTGTACGTAAATCTACAAGTAGTTATGTCTAACTAATTTTGTGTGTGCAATAATTTTGGCATTTCATATCAGTTCTCATGGTCATGTTATGAGAGTATAATTTCAAAATATGGTTTGAAACCGCAGTCTCAATATGGTTTAACCCTTCGTGGTCACCCTGGATAGAATCGACCCCTCGATAATTTCTTGGCGTAAATATATAATAGTTCCCGGCTTCGAATGGGATGGTATTCACCATCTTACCTGGACTTTGAAATATCCTCATACCATAAAATTTACCCTCTTCACATGTCGAAATAAATACCTTTTTTGGAACGCGCACTATGCTACTATTTTTCCCAAAAGTAGCATATCTGAGGAGTATCACGTCCAAACTTTAGGTAAAAATGTTGAAGATTCACGGAACTATGATTTCTTGAGCGAAAACGTGTCTTTTTTGCGTTTTCACCTCTTTATGAATTATTTTTAACATGTCGCCATTTTATTTCTTGTAATTAAATTTTTCGTACATAATATAGAAATCTCAAAGCATGTTCCGTAATTTTTTGAATCACTTCGGACGGATAGTTTGGTCACAGTACTTTTTTGAAAACTGACTGGATAGAATTGACCCAAGTATGACCACTGCGATTGAATTTTGGTGTGTGACCACGAAAAAATCGCCATAGCTCGGTCGATTTTTGCAGCAAATCCTTGCTGCAAATTAAAGTTAAGACCCTGGGCTATAAAAAAGATGCAAACAGTTATATTTTCGAATTTTCAAGCTTACGCAGACCTCGGAACACACGAATACTCATCGCGGTACGTAAGTAAATGGCGTCTACATCTAGCGAAAAATTACCGTCATCATCGTGTCTCCTCTCAGTGTTCACGTACGAGGCATTTGCATAATTCTACCGAAGCATAGCGACGTTGATTTAACAGGGAAATGTTTACGCTGAAAATGTACCAACACACACTACGAGCATTGGCGTAGTCTGTATATTTTCTAGGCCCCCCCCCCCCCAACCCTAGAAAATTAAACATGTACGACATGATCTCGACTTGTGAATCCACAATTCGCCCATTTTGGACTAACTTTTCGTCCGACGGTGGATCCAGTAATACCTTAATCATCTTTTTTTAAAATAGAATTTACATAACAGCCGATAATCATGCAGCACACATGAAATATGAAACTTGGTTTAATCACAGGTTATCATTAATATCAAACTCCTGCAACACCTTAAAAAAAACGACAATTTTTCCACCAGTCTTCGATCCATTTACCAGTTTTTAAACTTCAACAAGTAAAATTAATAAATTATTTGTTTTTAATTATTTTGGATCGATTTTTTTCAAAAGAATCGACCCCCTGTATAAATAGGTGGCGTTGGAGTCGCAGGAGTTCCACCCTTTGGATCGTCAGACTTCTCCGAGCACGCGTTGTTGCGCGTTAACCTGTGCTATCCCCGAGTAGAGGCCATAAATCTGTCTGGCAAAGCTTTGACGTTCTTGTCCCAGGGTAGAGTCGAGACCATGAAAGGACCGCGTGCCAGCAGTAATTCGATGGTCGGAGGATCCGAAGGTCGATTCCGAAATCCTTCCTGTCTTCCTCATCCTGGTCGGCTCACTCTCCCTCTCGTTGTTCATTTTCCATCCACGTGCCCACATTCTTCACCCTCGGGACGATTAATTAAAGTGACCTGGCGAGTTTTGAGCTCGGATTTGATTTCCCTCGCACGTTCTCGATGATAAATTCAATTAACGAAGGCCCGGCAATTTCGCCAAACTATAATCCCTAATAAAATATAATCAACGATAAAACGTCGTGCGTGTTCACTCTCTCATTAATGTAATAATTCGCTTTTACTTTTGCTAAGTTTCAGACTCAGCAAATAGACGCTTGACAACATGCCGATCTCGGAATTTCGCAAGAAGAAGCTACTCTTCGTCTTCAACACTTTCTTCGGTGAGTCCACGAAATTTATCGCGCATTTGCGAATAAATCTGCACACTATGGCCACGAGAAGGAAAAGTCATGGGATAAAAAAAAGAATTAAGGGGGGTTATAAAATATTTGCCTCGAGCGTGGAAGCTCCAAGTTCTTCGCTTTTTGGTTAGCGTTACCTCTCTTTTTATTCTTGATGCCTATTCTGCGTTTTACTTCTCTCTCTCTCTCTCTCTCTCTCTCTCTCTCTCTCTCTCTCTCTCTCTCTCTCTCTCTCTCTCTCTCTCTCTCCTCCTTTTCCTCCCGCCCCCGCCTGCCATGGTGAAATACGACTCGGTGAGAATGGATCTGACCGTACTTTCGGGCCCTCGGGATCTTTATGTGCAAGCTCGAAACCGGGCAACGTCCCGGCCGCAAAAGAAAAGCTCTTTGCTTTGGTAAAATCGGGTTTGTCGCACGCGAGACTATACAAGGCCAGATCCATCCACTTGCGGATACATATATACATCTATGGTCTGGTCATTACGAAAGGGTCATACACGCATTTCGTCCACCAAACCGTGAATTTTTTGGGCTGCGTATACACCCCATGATTTTGGGTAAACCTCGAGAGACTCGCAATTATTTACGGTCGCGTGGAAGAGAAGCAAGAATTCGAGTTCGAGCGGTAATAGCTGTGAGAGATCGAATGGGAGAAAGTGGTACTCTCTGTAATCGTATATTCGGCGCGGTCAAACGAGTCTTTTCTCTTTTTTTGACCATTCGAACCCACCTTCATTGATCCCATCTTGTCACAGACCTTCAGGGACTTTCTTTCGTTTTTTTTCCCGGTGAGAAAAATGTGAGATTTGGATCAATAAGATTTGATTTTTTAATGAGGCTTGTAGTATGAATCAACTTGGCATTTTATCGAGTCGAGGGATTGGCAGTTTAATGTCAAAATTGATAGATATGCAGATATATTTCCTGGCTTCAACGTATACCCTTGCGGGATTTACATAGGGTAGGGAGAGGCATGTTGAGCAGTCGGGTAAGTTGGGCAATTGAAATATCTGGAGAACTAAGCACTACTCGCGGGTGGATCAAATGGCGGAAAGAGAGGTATTGAGGCAGGGAACACATCACGCCATCGCCCGTTGACATGCGGCGCACGAGACGGTAACACGGGACGTTTAATTATTTTCGCACCCAAAAGTAAAAAAAAAAACGTGATTGAAAGATTTTCTTCTACCATTGTATGAGAACAAATATTTCAATGTTCATTGCAATTAATGTTAATGTTTCAAGACTTAACTAATTAACAAGCGACTGTTGGTTTATTACTGCATTGTACCAAATCATGTTGCATACGTCTGATTCTTTTATGCAATTCTTACTTTGCCTAACTTACCTCATACTCATGCTTAACTTGCCCCACTATTGGGGCAAGTTGAGCAAATATGGCCTTAGTCATTTGAGAGCGATTATCTGTAAAACAATAACGATAACAGGAATTTATTCTACAGACTTTTTTCCCAGATAAATTCCCTATTGACCAAAGTAGGTTCCATTTTTATACGGCAGACTGCTAAGGAATTGCAGGGCGATAATTCCAAACTTGCTCATCACGCCCCTCTCTACCCTTTTACCCTTTCCAATTGAACCCTTTTCTATCAATCGTTGTACAGAAATTGTCGTAGGGATCCAATTGGATTCCCATACTCGTCCCAACTTCCTGATAGAGATCTAATGGGTCATCGCATTGGAACCCTATACTAAAGAGCCACGCTCCTCGATTGGATTCTAATCGGGATTGCCCATTGGAATCCAATGTACGAATTTAATTTGAATCTTAAAGAATTACCACATTAAAATAAAAGATTGCACGGTGAAACGAGTTACAGCTTGTTTGTGTTTGTTTGGTTTTATTGGCAGGGCGATGGGGAAAAATAGCAGCACCACTCATCTGTCATAATTGTCCTGCCAATAAAGTCCAATAAGTTTCACTTCGATATCTTTTACCGTGCAGAAATTGTCGTACAGATATGCAACTCCTTATCTCGAAAGGGAAGCCGAACCCCAACCACCCATTCGCCAGTGACGAATTTTGTATACAGGTATATCGTAAGCTGTTAACTAAAGTTTACAAACGTGTTTTTTTTAATCCCGGCTATACAATCACGTGTCGAAATTCTGCCTGTCTTCCGCCTGTCCCAATTAATTTACTAAAATAGTACGAAAAGTGCGTTATTAGGCCGAAATGAACATAAATCATTTATCGTTTGAAATAAAAATTTATAGGTCGTTCATTGACAAGACTGGCCAATAAGATATGAAGCCTGTCAACGACGATATCGCTTACCCTATTATACATCCATGGACGAGCGTGCCCTCGGTATTGCCTCCCCTATCGCTTTTTTACCTTCCAACGCGTGTGTGACACAATCTCGACTGGCTGTCTTCGTTCTCTCAATTTTCCTCGTGTCACACTGCGCTCATACACGAATGTACCCATTTAGGTACACGTACAATATATGTACGTAATGTGTGAATATATATATATATATATATATATATATATATATATATATATGTGTGTGTGTGTGTGTGTGTGGTGTGAGTGTGTAAATAAATACTTGCGCAGAGTTTAAGGGTGTTTGTCGGTGGCCTGGGAACGTGCACACGCCTCGTAGCTCTCATTAGCTTGCCAACACGATTTTCTTCACTTTGACCAACGATAACGCTAAACATATCACTCTCCCTGACCCGTTACCACGTCACTAACACACGTTTATCATTCCTTTGGCTGTTATACGTTTTATCGTCGTTACAATCGCTTTTATTTGTTAATAAATACATTATGAATGTTAGGAATTTACAATTTATTATTACGTTACAATTTTTATATATATATATATATGGGGTGGCTCGAAAAGTCACGCCCAAAAGGAAAATCTAGATGTCTCGTATCAATACCTATTCGAATCACCCTCATGTATGGTCTACGATTTTTTTTCGTTTTCGAGAGAAAAAAAAAGCATTTGCTAGTTTCCGAGAAAAAAAGCATTTTTTATTTTTCTCTCTTGGGTATGGACTTTATTTATTTGTGTTATCGTTATGAAGTGCACTGTTAAATAATATAAATATATATATATGACTATCTGAACGGTAACGTAAATGCCTCAGACTTTGATTAAAGCAGTTTTCTAGTCTAGAGGCTCAAATTTCGGGCTTTTTTTAGGCTTCATAAAAAAACAATTTTTTTTTAGTATCCATTTTAGTACAGTATTTTATTTCCATAAGTTTCTTCATTTTTATTTTTTTTGCACCAAGTTTTTTTTTTCGTAAGTTCTTGAAACATTGATTTTTATTAATGTTTATTAATTAAATAATTTATTTATTTATTAGTCAAATTATTTATTTATTATTTAAATTAATTAATTGAATGAATTAAATTAAATTATTTAATTAATTAATTTAATTAATTAAATAATTTATTAATTAAATTTAAAAAAAGTTATGAACCTCTAAATATGGACGTGAAGAAAAGAGTTGAGGTAGTTGACATGATTCTAAAGCTCCCATTAATCTGAAACAGAAAAAAAAACAATTTTCTTGATCAATAAGATTGGCATTGTGGCAGGTACCAGAGAGTTTTAAGTTTTTAATTTTTTAAAATAGTAATAATGATAGTTCGGTAATGACCGAGGTAGGAACTATAGAGGGATATATACTGAAGGTCCATACCAAATGTGAAGTCAACCGGTTGAATAAAACTCGATATTTTATGTCAACCAGGTTGACGAAAGTAGCTTCGAGAAAAACGCGCTTAAAGTTTTGAGTAGAATTTTAGACAACCGCAACTATATACGTGGTATAATGGCATGTTATACTTACGTTAAATTAATCGACCAATCCTGCATCGTAAAATGTGCCTTCCTCGACTTCGATATAATGATTTTCTGAAGCGCGTTCTTCCCTGCGAGAAGTACCAGCTTCCTTAGAAGCTTCTGAAGTCAGTGCTGCCTCTCAATTCGTCGGTATTCGAAACGCTATAACTTTGTAAATATTGGAAATTTCCTTTTGAGGACATATTCTGAAGAGTCTATACTTTGAGAAAATGCGAAAAAATCAATGTTTTTCTAATTTCTAGACTAGAATACTGCCCTAAAAAGTTAAATAAAATAGATTCGCGAGGATCAGACAAAGTTCAGATGATTTAAAAAATACTTATAACAGTCTAAATGACTGTTAACTGCAATTGCGGAAGGTGAATTGGAAGGGATGGTGATAAAGGTAAATTTATTTGGGCACTTGTGTCAACGGTTGTAGATCAATTGGGAAAATGGCGCGTATTCCCTTGCTCTGGTCTCGTGACTTTTCTATTTTGTTGTTCTCTCTCTCTCTCTCTCTCTCTCTCTCTCTCTCTCTCTCTCTCTCTCTCTCTCTCACTTCGACCACTCTACGTTATCCTTCACGAGCCTCGAGAGTCCCATTCGAGCTTTCATCCCCTGTAGTGCAGCATTCCTGGGTTCGCGAGGTGTATAAATCCTGGTGAATTTCAACGAATTGTCCCAGGCAACTAATCTCACTTCTCGAATCCCCAATTCGGAGATATTCAAGACTCCCGTGATAAATTTCCGACCGAAAGTTTCCCGATTAGCCTTTCACCTGCGGAATAAATGATCAAGATTAATTCGCGTTGGGTCCTTTCATTCTTGTTTCTTTTTTTTTTTACGTTTGCTACAGATGTCAACCACAGCGGTAGTATCGACGCCGGGGACGTTGATCTCGCGGTTCAGGTGAGCCTTTAGTTTTCGTTCTATTCCTACGTTTTTTTTGGTGTTAACGAAAAATTGTAGCGATAGATCGAGAGCTCATTTGACAGAGAGATTAATCTTAATTTCTTGAATATTCAACACTCGGAAAAATGGATATAAAAATAAAATGAAAATTTGAGGCGACTATTAAATATATGAAGTAGTCTTTATTTTTCACAAATACTGAACAGTTTTATGAACGGATTTTTTTTTATTAAAAAAAATGACAGTGGTATAAGTCGGCTTGTAGGAGCCTCCTTTAAAAATCCTTTCTGATCGTGGATTTTTTTTTTCCCCCGTTCGACATCGTCTGAAAAATAACGAAAAATGTTTTTATTGTAAAGAAAGGTAATAGCTAAAATGTAACGTAGAGAAAAAATTAATTTTTGTACAATTGCCAGCTGTTTGAACAAAAACTCTTATTTTTAACAAAATTTTTAGTTTAAAAAATGAATAAAAAAATTAATAAGTCATCCAATCAAAAAAAAAATCCTATGCTACATCGTAGATAGTATTATAAAGAATATGTGGTTTAAATTTCATCAAAATGTGTTGAGTAGATCTCGTGATAATTTGTCCACCAGTTATCTCCACCGTTAAAAAAAAAGTGTTCGTTTTTTTTCAATTTGTTCATAAAACTATAATGTATTTGTGAAAAATAAAAATAATTTTATACATTCAATAGTCGCATCAGATTTTGTTATTTATTTTTCTACCTATTGTGCCAAGCGTTAAGGTGATGTAATCCCTTTAAAAACAATCTATATCTAAAAATAACGTTCATCGATTTAACTGTGTCCTCGGTAAAATTAAATTTCGCCACATCCGGCACAAACAATTATTGAATCTAATGAGCAAATTCTCTCGCAATCGAACAGAAAATTTGCGAGTCGAGGGGTTGGGCACCCGGCCACGAGAGGTATCAGAAGACGAAGGAGACTCTGCTGAAAGTTTGGGATGGTTTGAAATCGGGTGCCGATGAGAATCAGGATGGACAGGTAATATATATGTATATAGATCTCTCCAACTCGAGGAACGAGTGGGGAAAAAAAACTTTTCCTTTCTTTTCTTTCGTAAAGACGAGCTGTAATCAGCAACAGATAATTAACGAGTTAAGCAACGATTAATAATCGTTTCAGATAAGTCGTGATGAATGGTACTCGCTGTGGGAAGATTACGCGAAGAATCCGGCTGAGCCTCTCGAGTGGCAGCAAACCTACATGAACTTCATGTTCGACCTCGAAGATTCCTCAGGTGGGTCATTCAAGCCATATATATATATATATATATATGCGGACAGGTAATTTTGAAGATTAAGTGAACCCCAATGCTTTCAAAATCACCGTCAGATAAATGTAAGAATACTTATTCAAAGATCGTTTCAAGGACCGTCCTCAAAGCAGCCGGCTGCTTCGGCCTCAAAGATAGCCAAAATTCCGTAGATACGACGGGTTCAAAATATCCATTCCCCATATCTATACGGGAAAGTGGGGTGGTTTCGTAAAGTTTTTACTTTAAAAAAAAAAAAAGAGAAACTAATCGCTTTTTCAAACTGTTTATTGTTCTGTTAAACAGACAGTATATTTAGCTTTAAAAATAGTCCGCGTAAATATTGATACGATGTAAGATCCCGTGCAGAAATATTGTCATGGATACAATCCAATTCGGGCTGGGATCCTGGTTTCTCAATCTGGATCCAGTCGGATATCGTAGCGTATCCGGGAACGAAATGTAACGCTCGCAAATCGAATTCCAGCCAGGATCCTAATCCAAAACTATTAAGGACTCTAGTCAGAATCCAAATAGAAACTTTGCATAGGATCCAGGCTAGAATCCCGAACTTCTAGAACAAGATCGGGTTCGATATCGAATCGGATCCCAGGAATTAATGTAAAAATCACTAGGAGATACCGATCCGTATCAGCTGGAGACGCTGGACGTTTTCTGAAATCTTTTATTCAAGTATCTGAAGAAGATTAGGTAAAAATTGGTGCTACAGTATAACTGTCAAAACTTATATATTTTGATAACAGAATTTCGAACAAAATTCTTTACATTTAATAAAAAATTTGCAAAAAAAACAATATATAAACCTTGTAAGACTTTTATTTCCTGGAGAAAAGTGATATAGGTTATTTATACTGAGTAATTATATTTAAATTAAATGGAGATAGTTTGAACTAAGAAAATATGTATTTAATTTGCTAAGCACATTGTATTTAATACGTATTTCAAATTCTTGACACCACATCTCCGTCTTGTGCTACGTAGTGGACTCCATCTAGATTCCGATGAGGATACCCCTTCTAGGGAATCCGTATCATATCCCGATCGGAACTTAGGTATCCCTAATAAATTTCTGCACGGGCTACTGGCTCCAAAACTTTACCAAACCATTCGACTAAACTTTTCGCATTTCCATGTCGAAACGCGAAACACAATTTTTTGCGTAATGAAATTTGACGATCGACACGAGACATCGTTTGTGTGAAAAATATCGTCTAGCTATAGAAATTACTCGATAAAAGGACGAGCGTATAAATTCGTGGAGATGACGTTGAGGGAAGGCCCATATGTCCGCGTGACGTCGATCGGATTATTAATTGCTTTCACGGGATGACGGCTGTGAGGCTGGCTTAATGTTTACCCGAAACTCTACCACCGGAAGGGTGACACGAACTTTCGAAGAGCTCGGAGGCACAAATGTTCTTATAACTAGGCAACGAGGCAGGTCAAAATTTCCGTCAACCGCAAACATGTCGTTGCAGTTACGATGGAAACTTTTGATACTCTCAGTATATTGCCATATACCGGGTGATTCGCAATTATTGTGGTTACCTTTGTGAGAACTTCCCCTATGATACTACTCACTTCTAGGGAATTCGTATCATATCCCTATCGGGATCCAATCGGAACTTAGGTATCCCTGAGAAACTTCTGCACGAGTAGGGGGAGTTAATTTTTTATAGCGTAACCCGAGTCAAAATTTTCGAGCCGCATTCAACCCGCAAAATAAAAGCCTCCGTCTTCGAGCAGAGATCGACGATAGCGGATTATCGGATAACTGAACGAGGGTACAATGTTTGGAATACTAATACGTTAGGGCCTCCGATGAACCTCCCGAATAGCAGAAACTGTACATTGTCACTCAATAGAGGCCAGTACAGAGAACAATTGAAGCTGCGGTACCCCAGGTGGACCTACTTCGAGCGCTCCCGCAGAACCTACTGGCCCCCCTTTCGACCTACTGTAGGGGAACTGTAGACCCTCTGGACCCTCCATTCAGCCTACTGTAGGCGCACTGTAGACTCTCCGGACCCGCCATTCAGCGAAAACGTAGTTATTTCGTCACCGAACGAGTTACCGATCAGGCCACAATGGAGTGTTGATATAGGAGATATTGAATTTGGGCTTAAAGCAGGTTAGGTGGGGTCGAGGCAACTTTAGATCGAGCAACTCTAGATCGACTTTAGATCGAAAGCAGGTTAAAGATGCCTGTGTTCTGAACGTTTCACTGAAACTGGAGGTCGACAGAAGGTTTGGGAGGACTAACAGAGGCCACACTGGACCAAATGGAGGCCTCTTCATGGCACTGAACTCGAACAAATAAGGTCTGGTAGGTTCAACGGAGGCTGGCGGCTTGTGCATTACAAAAGAAATGGGTCCTGCCAGTGTTCGGAGGCGGCTGTAAATTTTGACTCGGGAAGGGAATATCCATTTTATGAAAATCTACTATCGTTAGTTTTGCGAATTTGTAAGACACTTTTGACACGTAGGGGAAGGTGGGGCACAGTGTGTCACTTTTTTTCTATCGCATTTTTACTCTTACCAAAGTAGTCTGATTAGAAAAAAAAAAAGGTCATAACCGATTTTATAGACCTTTGGGCGTACAATAAAGCTACCATATTTTTTGCAAAAAGATTGAAAACCCTAAACTAATGGGTTCGAAAAAACAGCGGATTGGCTCATTATGGCCTACGGGGGGTATTCGAGGCTCAATTTTTTTTTTCGAGGCTCAAATTAATTCTGTACTTTTAATAATTCTTCGTGAGCTGCTATTGACTTTCTTTTAGGCCAGCCGAAACTTAATATAAATCACGGACCAACACGACAAATTTTGGATTTTGCAAACTCGAAAAAACTCCGAGAAATCGCATGTGGTTGACAGTTGCCCGTGACGCATTGTGCTTCTTCGGAGCGTCGTCACTTCTTTGTTTCCTCATTGGGATTCGACTCATTTTGGCCCACCACTCGGTGACACATTCTACCCCACTAGTAAAATATTTGATTATTTACGATAATAACTATTAATTAAACTACGAATGGAAAAACACAAGTCACTGAGTGCATCATAAATAATAATATCATCGATTAGGACCGAAAAACAGAGCCCCTACAGACAGTGTCGTTATATTTAACGTTTTCCCGGCGAGCGAAATATTTTTTTTCCAAGCCTCAAATCAATATTTAATTTTCAATAATCCTTTGTGAGCTGCTATCGACTTTCTTTTGGACTTGACGAAACCTAATATAAATCACGGTCCAAGACATAAAATTTCGAAATTTACGAGCTACAAACCTCCGAGAAACCGCATGTGGCTCACTGTGCCCCGTGACACATTGTGTCCCATTCTCCCCTATATCCCAGACGATTGTTTATCGCGTTCATTGTTGGTTTCGTAAAAATTGAAAAACCGTAGAAACGCTGATGTTCACATTACAGGCGACGGTTCAATCGACGAGGACGAGTTTAGCCTCGTGTGCAGCAGTCACGGGGTTCAGGAAGCCGAGTCTCGCGAAGCCTTCAAGAAACTCGAAGTGGTGAGTGTATACCTATTCAAATACAAAACCGTTCCAAATGAAAACAATCTTGAAAGCGAGAAAACGTTTTCACGATTCACGCGTATGTCAATTCGATCAACAACTTATACAATTGACTGCACCGAATCTAATTTTCCTTTTTCTTTCATTTCCTAATCTTTTTCAGGGCCAGGAGGTAACTCGCGACAAGTTCATAGCCCTGTGGAAGACATTTTTCTCCTCGGACGAGCCGAGTGAACCTGGAAACTTCATATTCGGCAAGACTTCCTTCTAAAAAGTCTTCTCGACGATCCATCCATCGATACGAGGCGTCCCGTGCGTCAACGCGTTTAAAATGAGACAAAAAAATCGCGAAAAAAAATATTAAAAAATCGGCGTCAACGACGAAAAGCACTTTGCCGTTGCAGAGACGTCGAATCGTCTCGTTTCCTACGAGCGTAATGCGCGAAAACGATTATTTCTCGACGCGCATGATCGTTCTGTATAACTTTACATATAGATAATTGTTCCTTTCTCGACATCCGGGCCGTGGTTGATCCATCGCGAGATTTGATGTAAATGAAGAAATATTCAAAGGAAGCAGAGAAAATAATTCGAAGAAAAAAAAACAGATAAATATATGCTTATACGTACATACACATGTGTGTACGTATATTATTATTATTATTATTATTATAGAGAGTGTACGAAAGCATCGCTGTTGTGGGCAACAATCGACATCAACGAGAATATCAAATGCAAAATTATTTCCTCCTTCTTTTTCCCTTTTTTTTTTTCATTTTCACCATCGGTACATACGCGTATTGGACTCCGTATGAAATTTCAGTCAAATATCAATAAATCGATGTCCATTTTTCAACGATACAGCCGCATATTTTCCCAATATTTCCAATAACTATCAATTATCACTTCTACAGTAATTGCGTCGCAGCCACGGACAAGAAAAAAGACACACGAAGGCGATCGATAAGCTGCGTATGCATACACTCGACGAAAAAAAAAAAATGTGAATCGCGACGTTCCGAAGATGTCGCGTGCTTTTCGAACGTTTAAATATTTATAAATATATAGAGGCTGAGCGAAGCTGCAACATATCTCCAGAGGATTTACACAGAGTTACACAGGGATTTACACACACACACACACACATACACACACGGACGAACATCGATCGAAATTCCCACATGTCCCTTTAGCGTTTTACGATCGGAGTGAAATTGAAAAAAAAAATCAACGTGAAGTCAAAAAAAGGAGAAACCAAGAACAACGTAAAATTAACCAGGAAATAAAGATGAGAGAAAAAAAGATATGCAGACATTACGACACGTATGAATCACTGCCCAAGCAAAATTCCGAAAAAAAAAAAACAACCGAAGTGCAGTGTATTTTACCTTCCTCCATATACCTGTCCGAAATACGTACTAGACGTATGTACACGTGTCTGTTCGTTGTAAATAATAACATTGTAGTTCATGGTCATTAGATGCAGCAAAGAAAAGGAAAAAAAACGAAAAAATTAATCAAGATCAGAGAAAAGAAAAAGACAAAATATTTGAACGCAAAATAATAATAATAATGAGTGTACAGTGTAACGCGTAATGGCCAATCTGTCAATAGCTACAACCTCAATTACTGTGTATAGCGGATAATTATTTATGTGGAAGAAGAGTGTCTTATAATATATATGTGTGTGTATGTATGTATGGGCGTGTATATATATATATATATATATGTATATATGCCCATGTGTGTGTGTGTCGATCGCGCGGTAAAACGCGTCTATGTATTTTCAATCGCTACGTTTTTCTTTTAATTTTAATTTTGCCCCCCCCCCCCCCGGGTGGTTTTCGAGTCCATGAGATCCTGTGTAACGATAAATTATTCTGCTAATTATACAACACTATTGAAGTCGTTATATCGCTCGTACAGTATAATACGACTCGTCCTGCAGGAGAAAAAAAATGGTTCATTGTCATTGTCACTCTGACAATAGGCATCGTGTTCGAGAATGTACAGGAGGATAATAAAACGAAACCTGCAAAGTCAGCTTTCGATATAAATTATGTTTGCACAGAGAATGGTTAATGTTATAATGAATAGTTTTTTTTTTCTTTGGCACGACTATCGTATGGCCGGAACAATTCTGTTTGAAAATGATAAGTATGGAAATTGAGTAGAACTTCCGGTTTTTCAATTATTTAATTCACATTACTCATATTTTCAGTGGTTCCTTTTTTTAATTGTACACATTTTTTTTTCAATTAACACGACTCGTGAGTATTTTTAGTGATTTATACAATGTGCGCTTGAATACTTGAAAAAATCGGTAATCGGTAATAATTTTTTGAAAAAAATTTTTATTTCTCTGTTATTAGGAAAACTTAACAATTGCTTCGAAGTCGTTTACGTCGAACGTGACTAAAGCTCCTGTACATTCTTGAATATTCTTTACTCTTTGGCCATTATTATCCGGCAATTGATATAATTTTTTTTTCGTGAATTCTACAGCGTACTAAAAAAAACCGTACGAAAAGCGTATTAAGCTTGAAGAAATAAGTAAAATTCTTGGACAAACTTTTCTCTATTGTATTCCAAGTCACACGCTTCTGCACTCTTTTGCGCAATGAAATAAACGAAAAAAAAAAAAAAAAACAAAACTGAAAGAAAGAACGACAGGATATCTATGTATGCAGCTACGAAAATTTGCCGGATGGATAATTACGAGAGCCTTTACAACAGTGAGATATACACATCTATATAATTCGTGACAGGATTTTAGTTCGAATGAAACTTCTGTAAGCATTGAGATGACGATTGTTAAATAAATGAGAAATGTATTAATGTATAAAAACAAAAATTTGTGTGATTTATTCGTACACGTATTTTATTGCATCGAAGCTGTAGGTTCATTATTTTTTTTTCTTTATTAATTTTATCTTCATCGTTATTATTTACATTATTTCTCGTCGAAGCTGAACGTTTTTATTTTTCTTTTTTGAATTTCTTTTTTTTTTCTTTTTTTCGAATTATTTTTATCATTGTTTACATAATTTATTATCATTTTATTATTTTTACGCCACATATTGGAATACAAAGTCCATTAACGGTAGATCTAGAAAAAAAACAGCATACATTCAGGACTTATTGTTAGAAGTAAAATTAAAAAAATGTGAAGATTATAAAAATTAATGGTCTTCCCTACCATAATTTTGTTTCATTAATACATTAGTATTTATCCATGACGACCAATGAAAAAAATCCAGTCCCATCTTTAGTTGACGTCAATTTTGGACAATATTTTTCGTTCAAAGACGAGAACATTTTTAAAATTAATTCAATATACCACAATTATGTGTTTTGTATTTATAGATCCATTAAGAACCACGACAAAAATGCAGGGCCCATTTTTAAGGGGTTACGTGGGTTGGTAAATTTCAAAAAATCCATTTTTTCAAATTTTATTATCTAATAGTGCAATATGTGTAGAATATTCTCCCAAAGTTTTAAGTCAATCGGAGTAAAAGTCTATGAGAGAGAGAGAGAGAGAGCCTTTGGGCATTTCCCCGGTTGGGAAAGACCGGCCGGGAGCGACGCAGGTATAGGCATTTTTTTCAAAACATTATTTTTGAAGTCGGTGGACACGATTTCTCAAAAACTAATGCACCGATCTTATTGAAATTTTGTCGGCGCAGCCCCGACTTCCCCCTCTGTATCGTATTCACCATGACATGTCTGCCATCGGCATAGGGAAACTGCGGAAAACCTATACCGATATACAGCCGGGTCCCAAAAGTTCACGGAACTAGTTGTCTTCCGCCGAGAAATATCGAAGAAAAATAATTTCACAACGACAGAGTGACGCGACTGGGATTCGAACCCGCGACCTCCCGATTCACTGGCCAGCAACGCTAACCACTTTTTTTTTTTTTTTTTTTTTTTAAATCATCGTTTATTCACTGAAATTCAGGGGGGTTTACATATTATGTCGGGCAAACGATGTACAAACCGACCAAAAGGACGTATATAGCTGGGAGCTTGTAATCCACCTGGCTGCGTGACCGCACTCGCAGATTGTTTGCACCAATAGAGATCCGTTCCATTTTGTTCGGTCGGAGTGGTTTTTGCGGGCGTTTTTGCGTGCCATTTGGCATCGTAGCGTGGCATTAAATTCGTAGAAACGCTGTGGCAGCGGGAAAAACTACGAAGGTCTTTGGGGCTCTTCTTGTGAGGTCGTTTGTGAAAGGGGGGGAGAGAGGGAGAAAGAAGCTTATAAACTAATGGGTTATTTACATACTATTTACACTATGTACAACCTTATCTCTAGCGTTCTGCCGGCTGTGCCCAGACCGGTCCCTGACGAGTGTGCTCTCGTCGCCTTCGCGTAATTCTACTTAACGGTCACGGTGCGCCCTGTTCAATCCACCAGTATTTTTTTGTATTTTTTAAATAGTTGTCTTTTTTGTCTTTCATAGGTAGGGTTGTGTCGAACATTATATCGCGATTTGTCGCATTGCAGACAGTGTTGCTTGGGTAGTGGAATGCTTTCTGATTTGAGCCGCGCTTAATGTGGTAAATCGTGGGGATTTTGTTTTTGTCCGTTATGTATCCTTTCGTATCGAGGTACGTGAATGCTTCCGGCGGGACGATTCCAGTCCTCGCAGCTGCTATGTGGTATCCCGTGTGAGGATAGTACGGTCCGTAGATCAGGCTATTAGCTCTGTTACTTGCAGCAGAGGCTATGTGATTTCTAATGAGTTTTCTAATGTGTAAGTCTATTCTGTGGATTTTAGCTGTGTTATATAATTCTGAGTTTTTGTAGTGTTTCGTAAAGTTCGAGGCAACGCTAACCACTAGACCAACGCACCGGTTGAGGATTTTTCTTATTATATTGCATAGTTCCTTTTTTATAAACAATTTTCTGACGATTTTCTCACGATATTTTATACTTTTTGTTTTAGAAATGCGCCACTTCGACAAAAAACAATATATCAAAAAAATCCTACATACTTCTATAGCTGCTCTTATGTGTAATGGAAAAAACTTTAGTGTCTCATCATAAGTCAAAAATTATAGGAGCTGTTGGTCCGGCCGTTGACCTTCCAGAAATAAAGGCGTCATCGGAAAAATGCTGCACAGTCGCCATTTCGACATGTGTCGTTGTGAAAAAATAATTTTGTATAGACAATTACGTGTATAATAAAATCCCTATTTTGTAATTCCGATTTATATTATGGTTTTGCTGAGAAAAAAATCTCAAAATATGCCCTTTTTTTGGCTTCTAGAGTGGCCTAAGACCTTAATGATCTCTACTCGGAAGTCATTAGTAAGTAAAAAAAAATTGGGTAATGCTTTTCGCGTTCCGTCTGCAAACCGCTGTAGCCCGCGTAGCGCGCAACGAGTCCAACAATCGGTGACTTCGATTCGCCTTATAAGGAATCGTTGTATCCGACTTTTATTTATTTTTCAAAAATCAACGTTACACACACTCGGCAAAGGTCGAACTGCAACGACCGAGTCGGCCGATAGCTCCGATACGCGCGTGCGAATCGACGTCAAAAATGTCCAATGGCTCGTACCGATAATCGTCTTTGGTCAGTTTACTCGTGTAGCGCTTACCGACTGGGTCGCCGAGAGTGCATCGCCCAATCTCGGACGCGAGAGAATGCAGGAAAATTCGGTAAGACTTTTTCGAGTGTACTTTTCTTTTTGTCACCTTTCTCGAGTGCATTCTGACGATTGCGATAACAGTCGATTGTACACAATTGCACTCTCGCGTTGTAGGTAACGAATCACACTCGTAATCTATTTTCTCGGTTATATAACCAGACTCGTTTCTAACCTCGAAATATGGTGATCGTCGCGCGAGCGGTTATCAAAAACACTTGTTGAACAAAAAATCGTGTATATTCGTTGCTTGTATGTGACGATTACATGAAAAATAAGTTTTTCGCATTTTTGGCGTACTTCGCCACTCTCAAGGTACGAACCCTTCGATTTTTCAAGAATTTTCGTTATTTCGCGATTTCTCCAAAGCATCTTCGGCTCCGATTCTCGGAGACTTTATCGTTGTTCAACAGGCACATGTGAAAGCAATCTTTTGTTTTAAGCCTCTCTCTCCCTCTCTGTCTCTTGTAGTCTTCGCGGACCGAAGCTCCTCACGTTTCGAGTCGTCATTCGACGCAAAAATTATCCGCTGTCCCCCAGCTGTGAATATCGGCTCGACACGACTTTAATGAGATTATGAGATATCGCAGCGGCGATTCGCGAAGGCCAAAGATAGCAAGAGAGAGAAAGAGAGAGAGAGAGAGTGTGCAAATTCGAGCAACTAAATTGCGTCGGTTATTCACAAGAGACTCCGAAAGACGTCATTATCGCGAGTGTTAAGTCTTTATCGCAATGTGAGTACATAGAAGCTGCCCTGTGGAAGAATTTCCGCACCCTTTCTTCAATTGCAAATATTATAAGATCTCGGTTCTCGTAATTCCTCAACAAGTGTCAGGCACGTATGCGGCTTTGTTTGTTTGGGTTTACATCCTTAATGCTTTTGTCACGTCATCTCGGATGATACAGAATTCCTGGAAAATGTTCTCCAAACATCCAACATTGGCTAGCCTTCATTTATAAAATATGTTTGGGTTTGCTTGGCTCTCTCATGTGAGCGAATAATTCAAAATTGAAGAAATTGGCAAGAAAGAATAAATGGATACTGAAGACACGAGTCTCCAACGATCCGAATGACTCCAGGCCCGTGACGTCCGTGCGTGTCATTGGCCGTGGAAATTGTAGCATCGCCGTTGAAAGTGCACGCGAAGTCATTAAGTTTTTTCAGCTTATCGCGTCTTTATTCTATGACGATAAGTTGTGCAGTGAACGAGGGCTTTTTCCATTGGACCACGTGGGTCTGGGTGAATCATACTCGATCATGATTTCCACTGTGACTCAGTAAAAATATGCCGAGCTTGGAAAAAGCCTCTCGTCTAAATTCGGCGGTGCAACAATCATAAATCATGCGATAAGAAAAATTGACTGTCGTGTTAATGGCATTGCGTCTTCGGTTATCTTATCTGAGTATTGTTTTTGTGATGAAAAATTTATTTGACGGAGAACAAATGGTTTTGTCGCTGAGTCCATGTGCTAGGAGTCTGCTCTGAATGTTCATGGAAAATGTAACGGAAAAGTACAGAAAAAAAAGGATGCATTAATAATCCTCAAATTCTTGAGATAGATTTTTATTGAAGAATTGTGCGCGATTTACTTACTTTTGCACAGTTTTCAAAGTTATGCTGAAGTTTGCATTGTTGGAAAGCAACAAACATTTTTTCTCTTTTCCCTTCATTTTTATTGTTATCTAAAATAATTCTCGATACTTTTAGGTTGCGGGTCTCTAATGAGAATCTTAGATAAAGTTTGCTATTCCATCAGTGCTTTGTTGCATCGAAGAAAATTGGCAATTAGTAAAAAATTCTTTTCGACGCGGTCCAAGGATGCACACTTCGATATTATTGAAAGTTGCATCGTTCGAACACTTTTTATTTCTCTATTCTCATCGTTATACAAAATCATTTTTCCCGGACTTCGATTGTGGATCTCTAAATAAGCATCTTGGAAAAGGACTGAAGGATTTTCATGAATAAAATTTGACGGATGAATTTTAAGCAATGTAAAAAAAAATTATTTTCATTGCATTCCAATGATGCAAACTTCAATCTCATAATTTTGCATATATTTATTTTTTGTAGACGAACTTTCGTAGAACTTGAAATAGTTATTTACTTCAATCTACTGAGACAGGGCATTTTCTATATTTTACAATTCTATACGCGACTCCGATGACAAGGAATGATCTTTTGGAATGTGCAGAGAGCGAAAAGTATTTCTATTTGCTGTATCTCTTATGCGTGTGGTGTTCCTTGGCATGAGGATTTCCCTGGCTCTTTGGAATGGGCTTGAAATTTGCATCGTTGGAACGCAACGAAAATTCTTTTTTCTTTCCTTGTTTTCATTATGAATGAAAACATTTTCTAGCCAATTCGTGTTGTAGATTTTTTATGAGTATCCTAAGAACCGTTGGAGTGATTTTTGTAGCGCTAATCTGCCAACATAGATATTTTGGCAATCCATAAAAAGAAATTTTCATTGCGTTCCAACGATTCAAACTTCAACATCATCTCTTTACGTCGTTGAAGTTTGCATCGTTGGAAGGCAACGATTTTTTTTTCTTCACTTTTCATTCATTTTTATCGTTATCAAAAGCATTTTTTTTTTGCAAATTAAGGTCGTAAATCTCTAATAAGAATACGTAAAAACTTTTGAGCTAATTTCACAGCCTAAATGGGCCAAAAAGAATTTTTGTGCGATTGAAAAATAATCATATTCGTTGCGTTCCGATGATGAAAACCAACGTCATAAAAAGAGGCAGAATAAATACGCAAAGTTTGCATATCTTCCACTGATTTCATTGCACCCGGTAATAATTCAGGTTGGGCAGGGGGAATGATCTTGAAATAGACGATTCGGAAGAGGTGAAAGAGTCCACCATGACGTCACTGGGGAAACTAATATTCGTGGATACTTATTCGCGACATCCCAGATCGCAGACCATCGAAGACACGTCCACTGACTCGTCCGAGACACTCTCATTGGCGTTCGAAAATTTGTTTTACATGCCTTTCGATATAATCGAAAATTACGGGGCTGCTATTCGCACGTTGGATCTAAGCCACAACAAATTCAGCAGGTATGTGACAAATAATGTCCATCATCTTCAAAATTGAATTATTGAAAGGAGACATTTACGAGGAAGTACCTCCCTAGGAAATTTTAAAGTGCACATGCAGTCAAATTGACTCCAAGCGATGTTCGACTTCAAATATCTCATAAGTTCTGCACTTTCTCGAAAATGTAAACTCGTTTTTTGTAACACATTTATTCAACTTTAATACTGAACAGTTGGATTTGAAAAAAGCATTCATCGAAAACGGTGATTGAATTCGAAACAGCTAGAAAAAAGAGCTTAAGGCCCAAACGACTTCTGCATGCAAACTGATGCGTTTTCTTTTCGTCGTTTTCAGGAATCTGCAATTTCTCGGTGAATTTGAGAATCTAACTTCCCTAAATTTGGACCACAACAGCATCGACTCGTTCACGTGTCTGCCATACATGCCGAAGCTACAGTTGCTGTGGCTCAATCACAACAACATCGTAGACTTGTTCCCGTTCGTTAAGAATTTGTACGAGAGCGTGCCAAATCTGCGTTATCTCTGTCTCATGGGTAACAAAGCGGCGCCGAGTTATCTTAACGGTGGAACTTTTTACGACTATCTTCAGTACAGGTGAGCTCGAAAGGAAATTCCCGTTGGACCTCTCGCATTCTTTTTTCAAACGATTATTCACGCTAAATGTGTTTTTTTTTCTCTCATGTTTGCACTCAATTATTAACGTTCATTATATACGCCCAATGCGTTTTTGTAGCATATATCGAGGTCAAGCCGGTGCGAGATGGGCTCCTTCCTATCCGAAATATTCACCATAATTTCGTTTAACGCAGTATTCTAGTCTAGAGGCCTAAATTTCCGTCATTTTTTTCGGCCTTGATAAAAAAATAAAAGATGCTTTTAGGATCCATTTTTTACAGTCTTGGTGTTCATGTTTCAGCTCCTAATTAGGCGTGCAATAGGGTTTCAAAGTTTGTATGGGAAAATCGAATTCCCTGATTTTATCTTCGAATGAAATTCGAAAGATATGTTACTTAACCTTTCGTCCTTAACCTTGGTCAACCTGGGTAGAATCGACCAGTCGATCAATTTTTGGCCTAAATATATAATAGTTTCCGGCTTCGAATGGAACTGTATTCACCATCTTACCTGAACTTTGATGTATCCTCATACCATAAAATTTACTCTCTTCACAAAAAAAATCGAAAGAAAAAAAATAGTATTTTTTCGCGTATATAAGGCCTCAATAATCCTCGTTCCGTCACTTTTCGCAGGTTATTCGTAATTTCTTGGTTTCCACGGCTGATACACCTGGACGATCGTGAAGTTACGAGCGAGCAAAGAATCGAGTCGAGGAGGCTCTTCAGGAGGCCGATCTTCGAGAACTTCGTCGAGAACGCACCGCTGCCCGAATGCCTCAGGCTCATACACAGCAGAATAACGAATTTCTTCACGAAACCCGTTATGCCCAACAGTGTTAAGATCCAGACGCCCAATCTTGTCGTATGAAGCAGTATTATCGGGTAGAACGTGCGGTCGAACTTCCAAGTATTTTACAAAACCCCGCGAGGACCCGTCGAGCTTCGAACAAAAAGCAAAAAAAAAGAAAAGAAAACACCGTTGACCGCTCGATTATTTCTTGGGCAACGGGTCGCGGTTGTTTGGGATTCTCCTACTTTTTGTTCACTCGGCTCGGTCTTTGTTTGGATTTGTTTGGGTTTGCCGGGTCGTGAGTCATGATTGAAGAAAAAAATAATCCTAAGTCCGTCGAAACGATTGAAATAAGGGACACAATTGGGGACGTGTAAAAGTGGTCGAGCGGTCAATTCTCCGCCTTCGACAGGCCCCGTTTATTCTCGCAGAGACCAAAATTTCCTACTGAGTTCTACTTTTTTACTCGATTTCGGTTACTCCTTTACTATCAGGATTTATCATTCAGTACGATCAGCCAGAGACTCGCGGATTCTCTTTTGCTCAATCATGGCTTTACAGAGAGGAAGATTACATTTTTTATTCTCAGTTCGCGATACTCTCTCGGCGTTCACGATCCCGACCATGCACACGTTTGCCCCTACTTGGCGTCGCGATGCTTCGATATCGGGCTGATAAAAATCTTGACCGACAATTCCCACATTGGGGTGGGTCCTCGATTAGATTGGATCCGGAACTGGCGGTTTTTCGGGCTCGGTAGCCAAAAGATGACCAAAGGACCACGTCTTCTCGGCTCCCGCGTGCTATTCGACTACACCTATTTTTTTGATAATTGCTTTTTTTCTCATTGTAAGGACACAGTTGCCAGTTGTTCCCGTTGAGGACACTGCGAACAGCGAGGGGAAAAAAAATCCACTAAATGGCGAAAAAAGAATCCCGAAATAATTTTTAATCCTTTATTCGAGACTACGTCGTCAATTAGACTGCGATTCAACGAGACGAGGCCTAGCGATAATGCAACACTACGAACAATTGACATTTTCGGACTTTTTTTTTTCTTATAAGGTCTTGCCGATCTCTTTACTTTGGCGAATCCGAAAATTAGTCCTCTGGGTTTGTGCAGGTCATGTTTTTCATGTCTCCGAACAAATCCAGGCGCAAAAACTTTAACAAATGTCAAGAGGAGATCGCAGAGCCTCGTGAAAAAAAATAATGCATTTTTCGGAAAGCAAATGTCGCTGTTGCTTCCGTTGGCCAATACCCGAAAGGTTCAATATTGTTCGGAAAGTACTGATCGTTGCTTATCTCACGGGACGCGAGCTCCTCTCCCGTTCACTGATCACACAAGGCGAGGGAGAACGCGTTTCAGGCTCACCTCGATTAACAGTCTCGTCGAGCTACTTTTATACCGTGCTATTGTATCTTAACGTTGAGTTTTATACATTTCATCATAATTGAATAACTCGCGTTATTTTTTTACCGTGTATTTGGGGCCACGTTTAGTAGGGCCGCACGACGCAGGGCTGATTGTTAATAAAATTGACTGAAAAGAGAAAACAATTCTCCAGACCGGCGCTCCTCTCGTTACAATCGTCCATATTTTCCTTGAGCACGTCTCTTCAGTTTTCTTCAATACTCAACTCTATGCAACTCTCGCTTGCATTTCCTTCTCTGTACAATATACACAATTTAACGAAATTTTTTCTTTCTGCTTTCCGTCCACAGCGTCAGATCCATCCGCGACCAAGTTCGCCAGGCTGCGAGAGGATTTTTACGCGATTTAGCTCGAAATCATCGAGACTGCGCATTGCCGAGTCGCGGATCAAACGGGCATGCGTAACTTTCGTTATTTCGCGAAATTATTCTGCAAAAATAGTGCGCGACAAAAGCAGTGAGTAATTTTTTGGTCCTCAATCGTTATCTGGTTCCGAGCACAGACATTGGCGTAGCCGGCGTTTTTTTGTGGGGGGAGGGGGGGGGCAGACCGGCTTGACAAGAGGAGGCTTAGTTCAAAATCGTCTTAAAAAAAAACATTGGCATAATAGTCGATAATGAGGTAATACACCGGAAATATAAAACTTGCTTTAACCCTTCGTGGTCACCCTGGGTAGAATCGACCCGTCGATCAATTTTTGGCATAAATATATAATAGTTCCCCGCTTCGAATAGGACTGTATTCACCATCTTACCTGGAATTTGAAGTATCCTCATACCATAAAATTTACCCTCTTCACACGTCGGAATAAATACCATTTTTGGAACGTACACTATGCTACTATTTTTTCCCAAAAGTAGCATATCTAAAGAATATCACGTCCAAATTTTAGGTAAAAATGTTGAAAATTCACGGAACTATGATTTTTTTTAGCGAAAATGTGTCTTTTTTGCGTTTTCACCTCTTTATGATTTTTTTTAACATGTCGCCATTTTATTTCTTATGAATACATTTTTCGTACATCATCTAGAAAGTTCAAAGCATGTTCCGTAATTTTTTGAACCACTTCGGACAGATAGTTTGGTCACAATACTTTTTTGAAAACTGACTGGGTAGAATCGAACCAAGTGTGACCACCGCGATTGAATTTGGAAGTGTAATCACAAAGGGTTAATCACACGTTCATGTCAACATTGATTTCAAACTCTTACAATATCTTTAAAAATAATCAACTAATCTTTTATCATTCTTTAGTCCAGTTGCCAGCTTTGTAAACTTCACTTTCAGTATGTACTCAATTAAATAAATCTTAGGTTTCTTTTTTTGCTGCTAGGATTAGCAGCAAAAAAAGAAAACTAAGATTGAGCTGATGCTCAACACTAATTCTTTTTTTTTTTGTTATCGTTTATTGGTCTTCAATTATTTTGAAGTGATTTTTTGCTGGGGCACCAGCCCCCCCCCCCCCCCCCCCCCCCGGGTACGCCAATAAGCACAGAAAAAATACGAACGTTTTCATTGAATTCCGCAAATAAAAAATAACGCATATTCGATTGTAAATTATTTCGTCAGTTTTCACAATCATACCGTGATAATTTTGTCTCGTTGCGCGATTATTCACGACCTTATCATTCTTTAAATTTATGACATAGATATACTCGCGTCACGTGATCGATTCATCAATCGCGCGAAAAATAATGAAAATATTGCTCGAACGTTGCACCGTTACTAATTGACTGTCTTGATAGTGATATTTATTTATTACCAAACAGCAGTGATAGCCACTCGTAAGGTATTTGTTGATATTCCGCGATGACGATTTATCTGGTCTCTTGAATGCGCTCCTCGTCGTTTCAATGTGGATTCAGTGCCGATAATGTATCGGTTACGCGATTGTGCTAATTGGGGGTTTTGGCTTTGGATAAAACGTTACAACTCTTATGGCACTTGAAAAACAGTGAAATCGATTGTGATGGTCGATCGGTTATTTACTTTTCATCAATCGTGAATTATTTCTCGATTGGTAAAGAATTATCGTCTGTATCGAGAAGGCTTGGTCCACAAGATTTATCCCCTGAGTAAAGTCTGTTTGATAAGAGCGTGAACGGCGAACTCAGGAATTATTTGGGAAAAGGCATTGAAAAAAAATACACAGACGCACTACATGATATAAACCGTGATGCTTTATGTGGGAAAACTTTTTCATTCCTTTCTCTCATGCGTCGGCGGGACTCGGCCAGATATCGGGCTGCATGACTCTTGAGTAGGTTATAAACCCCAGGGCTGTTTTTTTTCCCGAAACTGAGGGATAAGACAAAGGGACAAATGTCTAAGGGTCCTAGGTGAGCGCTGTAAACGCCCAAGTCGAACACACCCGGTCTGCTCACGCGACAACAAACTCGCCAATCTCTCACGACAGGACGGGTCCTTTCGGAACGATTATTTTCCAAAAACTACGCTGAATATTGAGTTAGTCCGGCAGATGGTCTGGCGCCTCGGTCCAGGCTTATAATTTCCCGATACGCTGACGTGTTCTAGCTCAATGGTGGAGCCACCTTTTTCCGATTGAATCTCGATAGACTCGTCATCTCTCCAACGTCCGCTGACTGGTTGTCGCGTGCCGAGAAGACTTTTTCTGCCGGCTGGTGGTTCGATCTCGATCACAAGGTCGTCCAAATCGACGCTGACTCTTTCTCCATGTCCTTGGCTTATTTCGGAACCTGGTGATGTGGCCGCTTCCACTTTTGGTCCCAAAGCACATTGGATAATTAAATTGATTGAAAAACTAACGAGCACGAAATATCCAGGGATACGCATGTCGTAGTGGTGTCTTAGCTTCCGGTTGGTCTTGAACGACGAGAATAATCGGTTCGAGGCGACTGAAATTCCGCAGCGAGGACGCGCGCAATTAATTCGCTGTTGTCGCACACTTTGAATTCGTAAAAGACTCTAAAATCGTACAGGCGTTTATTATTATTATTTCAAAATCGTCGTGGCTCTTCCGCCTCAGCGCAATATTTTCGTGACTCGGATTTGCACAATTTAAAAAAATAAATAAAACACGATGTGTAAGAAGAGAATTTATTTCGAACATTAAACAATAACTTTGTCGATTGCAACATTGTGAAAATATTATACACAGTTGCATCGTGTCAATGTAAAGTTGAAGAATAATTAACGCTATGTAATACTGCATGTCTCTGTACACGTTATGAAATCGCGAGAATGTGTTATGAATTACTGGATTTTGGCAACGAATGGAAAATTGGGAGTAGACGAGTACTTTTGAGGTTTCTGCTTCTACTTTTTATAATAGACGTTGCCTTGTTGATGATAGCTGGAAGTGTCGTAATGCCTGTCGATCTCTGGAGCGTAATCCTTCCACAACGATAAATCCACTTCCGGCAAGTCCCGACAGCTTTTCACAGGATTTCTGTGATGAAAAGTAGTTGACAAAAAAGTATGGCGAACATTGTGTCATCGTGTGTCATTCATGATCGCCACAGTGATTGTGAATGATTTCAGCTAAATTGAAAGGTCGACTTACGTTTTTGAAGGCAGCTCGAAAGCTTTAGCTTGCATATTCGTGACTTTGTCGCCGTTGTCGCAAAACCATCTGGCCAAGCTGACTTTTCTGATAGCCCTCAGTTGTTCTGGAATGTTAATCGGCGAGAGAAAGTAACAAGGTCCATTGGAACAGAGGGTTTCCGGTGAGAAAAAGCAACCAGGTACATTTTTCATGCTCAAAAGAACGTACCGATGGTAAAGGATACGTCAGGGTTCGAGGACTCGAACCAATATCGATCCCCGACCCGTGTACGATAAAATTGTTCATTCAAGATGCATTGGAACGTTGGCCCAGTGAGGGTTCCTTGAATTAGGAATTCCAGAGATCCGCCAACCGTCAAGTCAACGTCCGCTGGTGACTCGTAGAGTTGGGCAAGTTTCTCAATATTCTGTTCGAAACAATGGTCAAAATGGCAGATCAAATGGTTTTATTTGAAAGAAATGGAAAAAATGGCAGAACAAATGGACAAAATGACAGAACAAATGGACAAAAGGAAGAACAAATTGACAGAATGGCAGAACAAATGGACAAAATGGCAGAACAAATGGAGAAAACGGTAGAACAAATGGACTCAAATGGCAGAATGGCTAAAAAATTGCAGAACAAATGGACACAAACTGGATAAACCTGGATATTAATTTTTTTAGGGTAAAAAATTGCCCCTCCTCTACATGCAGAGTGTCGTAAAAAAGTGTTGAATTTTTATTACAACTTTGTCCCCAATCTGACCGACTTTTATCCCTGATTGAGACTGTACTATGTCGTACGAACCGTTCGGGCCATCACGTTTTCGAATTGCTCCCAGTGTTGGGCTCGAGTCAGTCCGCAGTATTCGCGAAAATCGTTGTAACTGGCCAAACCGTGATCACGATTTCTCTGAATATCGATTGCACGTAAATCCCCGCCCAGATGGTTACGACCTCGAAACAGATGGCGTGTGATCTGAAACACAGTACGTAGGATTTTTTTGATATATTGTTTTTTGTCATAATGGCCCATTTCCGAAACAAAGAGTATAAAATGCCATGAGAAAATCGTCAGAAAATTGTTTATAAAAAAGGAACTATGCAATATAATAAAAAAAATCCTACTTAGTGCCTCAATTCGAAAATCGAGTACTTAGAGATTTTTCACACCCATAATCTTTAGAATATAATTTTATAGGTACTTACATTTTTGACAAAAAAAATATCGACTTTTGGAAAATCCTAGAGTGGCCTAAGGCTTTAAGCAATATCTAGCGACGCTAGGGCCACGAAGCGACTGGAGCTGACTAGAACTAGATTACAGTAGTGTGTAGTACATATCCGTATACGCAGAGTACCTACGGAATATTAGCCGGAATGGATAGTCTAATACAAAAGTGAGGGTTAGGTAAACATTATGTTCGGCGTTTTCATTATTACTTTATAAATTTTTACATCCCGATAAGATGTACAACCTAAATCGAGCGGAGAATAAACTTTTCAACGTGACTGTGGCGAGACTATTACCTTAATAAAAATAAGTTACAATCAATTATTGTACCCAACGATTTACTTGAATGAAAAGTTTCAATTCAAAAGCACAAATTTTGTAGATTTAGAGATTTTTACATGTTTTTTGAGGAGTCGCGGTTACGAAAATTCTTCTGGTAGTCACATTTTTCGAAGCTTTCTCATTAATATTTTGTTCAAACTTTAGAATTTTTACGTGCTTAGAGCAGTTTATATAAAACATCTAGAGTTATTTAGTATATAAATTATCAGATAGAAATGTGGCCAGCATGTCATCTCCATAAAGCGTTGCATAAATAAGATGATTTTCAAAGTCGCAATTTGTTGTCAAAAGTTTCATAACTTGGCTTGAAATTTTACCAATATACTGCAATGTATTTTTACTTAATTATAGACGAAAATCAGTCAATTTTTAAATATTCGGGTTCGTGAAAAGAATACCTTAAGACTCGTGTATGTTGTGTAACTATTCGGCAGTATCGATAAATTCCATTTCAAATCCATTTGTTTCGGAAGAAGTTTTCGAATCGAAAGATCTTACCTCTTTGTCGTAAAATTCGTCCTGAACCTGTTGAGGCTGCGTAGCCAAACCTCTGATCAAGCCGTCCATGTTGTCATTCGCCTCGATGATCCCTGGTCTCATGAACCAATCACTCAATCTCAGAAAATTATAATCGAGACGTGTCTCAGTAACTAATCTGTTACGGGGGAAAAAAATGTTGTTTTTTTATTTCAATCGTCTGACAGAAAGAATTTCCAAAAGGACGCGAGTGCAAAGAACTTTGAAATAATTTTCTCGACTTGCTTCAAATAACCAGCTATCAGTGAGTGGAAGACGCGGAAAGCTGCAGTCGAATGTTCGTTCAGAACGCTCGGATCGACCGAGGGATCGTAATCGTTCACGTAGCCGTCGGTGGGATAAATGAGTTTGAAGTCGTAAGAATTCTTCTCGCCTGCAACGAAAACGTTTTGGTTTAGGGAAGACACAACGAACTCGAAAATTTTTCTGGTCCATATTATTGACGTTCATCGATATAAAAAATTATTTCAATTACGAATTTAGAAAAAAAAGTAGGGTGAAAAGTAGGGTCATACAAAATATTGTTAAAATTGGAAGAGAATTTTTCGGAGTACTTTTCAATAGGAATAAGAAATAAGACATTTGTAAGAATAACATTAGTTTCGAAGCAATTTTCACAGTTGGCTACGAACAAAAATATCATTTTTGGAGCAACTTTTACTACGATTTAAGAATATAAATCACTCGCGCATAAAAATGGTTTATTCAGAATAGTTTTTCAACCACCAATTACGAATAAAAATTATGCTACGAGGCAAATTAAATTTTTTGCACGAATTTTTACCATCAAGTGCGAACAAAAATTATGCAAGCATACGAATTTCATTTTTTGGAACAATTTTTACTACCTATTTAGAATCAAATTTTCATAACGATTTTCTGAAAATTGCTCCAAACAAGCACCGTTATAATACTCACAAATACTTCGATACATTCAACCCACTATTTATTTATTCATTGATTCTCGATGAAACTTTCATACCGTATAATTACCTATAAATATTGGTAACCACTCGTAGTAAGCGATCTGTTGATTCATCGCAATCACGATTCTCCTCGTTTCTTGATAGACATTTTCGTCGTTCCAGTGAGGATTCAATTTCGAAAGTATTCCAGCCACTCGATTGTGCTCTCGCATTAAAATTATGTGCAACACCGTTAATTGAGTATTTTGATTAACTCGCTCGTCACCTGAAAAAAAAACAAGGCGTACATACATACAACGAAAAAATAATAATCATGCAACGTTTATAGCACTAGGAACGAGGAACAATTGTTCACCTTGTATTTCTTGTAGGAAAAAAAAATCATAAAAAAGAAGTCACATATTTTTTTTTCGATAAAAGTAGAAGTAACAGATCGAACTTATTTCGCGAAAAAAATAATCCTCGTCGGCAATGAAATTACGATTGAATCAAATTGGTGAGGATTTTTTATTCCCACGAAATTCTAATTCATGATCTTGAAGTTTGCATCGTGGGAACGCAACGAAAATGAATTCTTTTTCATTGATAAAATTTCTTTATGGCCGATTTAGACTATGAAAATCTTTCGAACGTCCTTACTTATTTTTATTGCAGCCTCACGACCTCAAGTTGCAAAAAAAAAATAGGCTACGAATAATAATAAAAATGAAGAAATAAAAACAATCGTTGCATTCGAACGATGAATACTTCAACGTCATAATTATTCGTAATAATGTTGGCAGGGAGTTTATTTGCACGACGATTATTCCATCGCTCGGTTAGATCGAACAAGTCGATAGATCTTTCGTTCTCGTTTCGAAACGTTCAACCAAGATCCTCGTACCTGCGATGTAACAAACTTCCTGGCCGATGTCGGGGGAACAAGAGATCGTGACGTTCGGAGCTCTCGGCAGCCATTCCCTATTGTTTCTTATATCGACGTGTAAACGGCCACCATACCAGCTACGAAGATTCTGTGCCGTTTCGTCGTTCGAGCCATAGACAATGGAGAGATCCAAATAGTGGGTCACTGTTGTCAGCTTCGATGCATCACGAAGTATGAAATAATTTGCGATTATACAAGTTCGTATCGTTTCTTCAATAATTCTATGAGCCGGTTTTATTAAGAAAATTTTATATTTTTCTAAATAGCAATTAAATCCTGCATCATTTAAATAAATCTCGATCAGCAAGATCAATCAATCAATTTCTGAGTCACTGTGAAGAACACTTGACACTAGAAGCACGTGGACTGTATTGGCGATATAACGAATCGTAAAAATATATGAAATAAATATAAAAATAAGAAAATATAAATAAAAATATAATGCAAATTGAGTACAAAAATATAATAAAATGGAATATAAAAATATATTAGGTGTATAACTTTGCTTCCGCCGTTTTTCGATAGATGGCTGCAGCGGTGAGTGCTGGTCGAAATAGGCAGATAAAAAATGTCACACAGTAAGCTTGGGCATCTGTCAACATAACGACAGCACCACATTAGTGAATTTGTGTTTGCACCATAGATTTATTCTCGATCGAAGATGTCAGTTTTCGAGCCATATTCTCATAATTTACGGGACGTTTAGATTTTTTGCTTTCATTTGAAGAAAACTGCGGCTGAGGCGCATCGAATGCTCTCAAGTACTTACGGTGAGACTGCTGTTAGTGAAAGAACATGTCGTGAGTGGTTTCAACGCTTCAAGAGCGGTGATTTTGACGTCGAGGATCGGTATGGCGGTGGAAGAGAGAACATTTTTGAAGATTTCGAACTGGAGGCATTACTTGATAAAGACTCGTGCCACATTCAAGAAGAATTGGCAGAATCATCGGGAGTGACTCAACAAACCATTTTGAGGCTTTGAGTGACTCAAAGCCTCAAATTTTGAGAAAAAAAGCGGCGGAAGCAAAGTTGTACACCTAATAATAAAATGGAATATAAAAATATAATAAATATAAAATAAATATTATAATATAAAAATAAATAAAGTAAAATATAAAAATATCATAAATATTCGAATATCAAACTATATAAGGAAAAATATAAAAAAATACAAAAACACGTGAATCGCGGATTTGTCAAATTTCGGAGCAAATGAATTCCAAACCTGTTCAGCAGGTCCTCGACGCTTTGGACAGCCGCTGTCAAGATCGGTGGCACCGCGTGCAAACATCAAGCATTGAATATGACGATAATCAGGATCGTTTATCGGCACGATTATCGGCATACATTGATCGTCCTCTCGAAGTTCGCTCCTCACTACGCCCCCTTGGCAGCATTGTTTAACACCTGGTCCTGCGATTGTCCAATTCAAACAAATGAATCAAATATTTGTCGTCGAGCCAACAGTCAGGGCTTTTCGACGGGAAGAGCCCTGACCATCAAGACAATTATATCTCTGTTGTAAACAAACGTATAAAAGTACATGATAATAAAATTTAAACAAATTGTACATATTCTTTAAGAATTAATAAACATATGTAAAAAAATTCAGAAAGGAAACTAAAATTGTTTAACAGTTATTTCATCTTGAAAATTATCTCCAAATGGCATAAAATAATTTGACAAATTGAAATAAGTTTCGCTTTCGTATTTAACTCACTGATCTGCATAAGTCCAGCTATAAGTCCCATATCGTGAGCCATTATTTGCCCGTACTGCATCGCCACGAGTGTCCACTTCGGATCGGGGATCTTGCGCTCGGGAAAGAGAGTAAAGCTGACTGCACGAGCGGACGGTAATTCACGATTCGATTTCGAGCGTGCGGGAGCGTGAATTCCTATGTATTTGCCGCGTAAAAGAAATTTGTTTAATTGCATTTATTTTATAGAGATAAACGTACATTCAATGCGGCGGTACACGAGGTTGGATTGCATTACTTTTTTTTTTTTACTGTTCTCTCTAGTCTGGTACGCGCAGTTTTTTTTTTACATTTATTTATCACAGCTTTCACTCTTTAAACTCGCAAAATAGACGATCTTTCTATTTGTTTTCACAGCCTCATTCCGCTAAATAAAATTTGTGCAATTAAAAAAAAACTTCGTTGCATTCCAACGATTTTAAACTTCAAGGTCATTCGCTTTTGGTTCAATTCTATCAATTTCTGTCAAATCTTTTCCAGAGTTGTCCAAAATTATTCCTCGATACTCCTCCAACGAGAAATAAATATTTTTCACTCGACTAAGTTTGCGCTGACATACGATCAAAATATTGGCTTATTGTCGTATGATCAAATGTTTAAAAATCATTATTGGCTTCGATGCACCAAAATACGTGCCAAAAATTAAAACACTTTGATTCCGAAGAGATAGTATTTGTTCGAACGAAATTCCTCGCAGATTTGGGCGAACGATAATTTTTTTTTCGCCTTTGTATCTACGGGCTTTTTTCCTCTTCATTATTATTACCGAGCTTTTTTTTCCTTGGTATTTCGCAGGTTTAGCCGTTAATTTGCGTAACGCGACCGAGGACAACGAAACGACGTGGCCGTTTCGCAATCCATTTTTACCGCGCGAACGCTAAAAGTTATACGCGAGACGGTTTTTATTGCGAAACTCATAATTTCTCGCAACGAGCTGATAAATTACACGCCCATTTTTTATTCGGAAAAAAGATATTTCTTCGGTACAAATAACTCGCTCGATTTTTATGTATAGAGAACAAAAAACGTTGTCGCACATGGCGTATGAGCCTAAGAAAGGGCGTCGATTGATGTAGACCATGTGACATATGCGTGCGAGAGAAATAGCTGAAATTTTCGAACAGAGATTTTTCAGATACGAATATTTACGTGGCGACAAAAATCGTTAAGCTACAGATCAGACAATTCCACAGGGCGTGATGCTGCTCTTTCTTTAAAAAAAAGAAGACCATCTATGAGAAAAATCGGTTCAAAGATTTGTGAGGTTGTGTTGACCTTGTCTGTCGCCTTAAGGTATCACTGGATGGACCGTCGGACAAAAAGTTTTGTCATTAATGGGCGAATCGTGGATTTACAAGTCTAGATCATGTCGTACATGTTTAGCCTTACAAATAGCTAATTTAATAATAAATTAATACTTATAAATGTTAATTTTCCATTTTTAATAATAATTGATGTCAATTCAAATTCGAATTATTGACGTGTGCTTGACTGAGGTTTTGTCAGTGACTGTACATCTGTTTCAACTGTCCAACTAAAAAATTTCTCAATTTTTAAATTTAATTAATACGGTCAGATCATTTTATTATTATCAATAATTATCCAAAAACTCAATATATATATTGCGTTTTCCTATGATTGCTATTAAGTCATCGTTTAAAAAGGCGATACGTCTCAATACTTTAATTCATTTCTCGACCTTTATAACTACTAAATTATTCAGTGAAAAATTCTAAAATAATTCATGTATTATTATTCTATCAAGAACTATCATTCCTCAAATTTTCAAGAATTTTGACGATTTTTTTAATATCCATCCAGTAATACCATAAAAACGGTTGATAATTAGAGATAAAATAGGGTATTGGCTCTGTAGAATGCACTTTGCCAGGCTTTAATTCCCTGACTTATTTGAAATCGTAAATTATCTTAAAAAATCATACGTTCCATTGTTTGTGACATTACGTCGAGCCCAGGCAGCATATTCGTTTCGTGCTTGTGCAACAAAATTCCACCTCAGGAATTACGATAAAACGGATAAAAAAACTTACAAAAAAAAAAAAGAAAGAAAGCGCTTCCACGAGGAACGATAAAAAATTGAAAAAGTGCGGCATCGAGCACGGAATAAATTTGTAAATCTTACCGTCCGAATATATAGCGGGTAAAAGTCTTCCGTAGCGTGTTCCGGCCATACCCCATGTCGGATTTTGTACATTGTTGCATGAACCGTCAAACGTCCGATATCGAGCCTTTGCCTGGCAATAACCGTGGAATATGTCACCACAGGTCTGATTAGCCGTAGAAATACCCGGAACCTCCGTATAAGTTGGGCTGTAAATTGAATTTTCGATTCTGGAACGTACACATAGATTATTATTATAAAGTCATCAAATGGCGTGTCAAGAAAGATTGATGGTACAACGAATTCATGATTAAGTTGGTCTATCAATTCAACTCTCAATTTTGAAGCAATTTTTACTACGATTTAAAAAAATTAATGACTCGGAAATAAAAATGGTTTATTTCGAATAGTATTCCAACTACCAATTGAAAATAAAGAATTACGCTACGAAACAAATTCAATTTTTTGGATGAACTTTTAGCATCAATTGAAATTGAAAATTACGCCAGCATACGAACTTAATTTCTTGAAGTAATTTTTACTATAAATTTAGAGTCATAATTACAGATTACGACATGAAGTGTCGTATATTAAGTGAAAAATGAAACTTGTGCCCAAATTAAAAAAAAAAAAAAAATTCATCGACATCCGTGATGTATAAGAAGTTGAATTATATTTTGAACATGAAAGGACAAAACTTGTAATTTCCATGCATTTCGCCTGTTTTTATTTCCGAAAAGGCAAAAACGCGTTGCAAAGTAACAAAAAGATAGGCGCCGTGTACGGGGACAACGCCGTAAGCAAAGGGTGGCCAAACTTTTGAAATGTGCGGTCGACACTACGATTCAAAATATCCCTGGCGGTCTACCACCGGCAACAGTTTAAACCCAAACAAACCCAAACATATTGAATGAAAAATTTCTAAACTAATTTTACAAAGCTCTCACAGAAAAATTCTTGATCAATAAAATAACTTAAAACTCGTTTATTTTTCACATTCATTTCTAAACATTGTGTTTTTGGCTCGGTGAGTGGTACTGCATATTCTCCACAAGTTTTTCATGTTAAACAGCGTAAGAGCTGACTGCGATACGCAAACAGAAAGTTAAATGTTCGTCTGTTAACCGAGACCGATGTTTTGTTTTTATCGCATTCATAGTAATAAAATAGCAATTTTTCGTAATTTTTGGTGAATTGATTTGACTCTCACGGGCTACTGAAATCGTTCAGGCGGTCGACGTCTTGGCCACCCTTGCCGCAAGCGAAAGTATGTATCGGAATTGCTTTGCGAAATTTAATTGTGGAAATTTTCATCTCCAAGATGCTTCTCGCTCCATTCGGCCAATTAAATTGTCTAAAATTGTCAAAGTTTTTGTTGATCCACAGGGACATACGTACTTTGAATTAAATTCGTAGGATGGCTGATGAATAATCGTTGGTTCGTGCTGGCCCCCAAAAATCTTGCTCATTGGGCATAATCCAGAAATTGTATTCCACCCTATTCCTGATTTATCCAATCCATCGATGGTCTCTGGAAACAAATTTGTTTGGATTTTCAAAGTAAATTTTCGTAACCTTGATCCAATTGAACCGACAAATAATTGATGCTGCAGGAAATCATTTCGTATAAAAAATTCACTGCTGTTTCGTATGCATTTGTCTTTCTTTCGAAATAATTGACGAATTTCGAATTTTCAAAATGAATTCATTTTTTTTTTAAACAAACTTTAATCCTTCCGAATTTTATTTCTCAAACAGTTACACTTAACGCTTTGTTTGCTCTCGATTGCATTAGAAAATCTTCTATCCAATGACATTAGAAAACTTGACCTGCCGAGAATAACCGAGTATTGCCCTTAGCTATATTTGTCCCTTCCCCTCTACGAGGCCAATCGTGATGCTTCAGCTGCGTACAGCCCGAGGTGAAAAAGGACAGGATTTATGTGCTTTTCTACTATCGTAACTAATCAGGTCGACCCCTACTTTGCCCGATGTTCTCGAATCACTGTAAATGATCACCCACCGTTCTCCAATCCGCCGAAAAATCGATTTTCTCTATTTTAATATTCACGAAAATTCACAAATTCAAACAAATATTGAAAATCCCTCAAGCTATGCGAGAATAAACATTTAATTTCAATTAGGGAGGCTTCTTTTGCTTCGAACAATTTCAAAAATAAAAAAATAAAACAAAATGACAAAATATGGAATTACAAAAATGACAAAATATAAAATTACAAAAATGACAAATTAAAAAAAATGAACGATGAGAAAATAGAGTACTCAGGAATGTATGCGATTTCTTATGGAATGGGTGACAATATAGGGCGCGGGAAAACGACGGCGATATATGTGTGTATGTGCACTTTTACTGATCTGAGACCGTGAGCTGTCAGTACGAGTGGTTTGTAGTATTTCGTGAGCGAGGGAGGACCTTTCACCATGTACGAGGCACCAATAAATATTGCTGCCATCCTAGCTTGGTTTCTCGGGACTCTATGCGACAGATTAAATCTATTTGTGCTTATGGCGTACACGTAGTTCATATGTATGAATAAACACGTACTGAGGCGAGTACACAGTACGTGTGTAAAAGTATTTACATATATATATATATATATAGGTATCTGTTTTATCTTAATTTTACATAACTTGTGCTCAAGTTCTTACATACAGGGAGCGGCGACCGCACGCTCGGATTTGTTTGTACCGCTTGAATTGTCCCAATCTGATACCCAAGCAAGTATATTTTTCTCACAAGGATATAAAAATACGGATTCACAAAGGAGGACGTATATATGAGATATTCTCGATCATTTTGATTAAGGGCGCTCGGAAAAATAGGTATAAAAATAAATAAAAATTTTCACGTGACGATTAAATATAAAATACTTTTTATTTTTCACACATTATAGTTTTATGAACAAATAAAAAAAAACAGGAATAAAAAAAAAATTTAATGCCGGAGATATAAGTTGTTTCTTTTCTGGAGTATTTATGCCATTTTTCAAGTCGATCCAACCAAAAAAATTTCAACACAAATTTTTCTACCCCCCTGCATCCTCTTAAGGGTTGAATTTTTGGAAAATGTTGAAATACGTGTTTCATTAATTTTATTGTAGAGTGTTTATGCAAAGTTTTAAGTAAATCCGACCGAAAAAAATATTTTTTTCCATACAAACTTTTACACCCCATTTCACCCCTTTAAGATCGAATTTTAAAAAAACCTTTCTTAGTGCCCTCTGAGGCACATATGTACCAAATTTCATGTTTCTATCTTCAAGGTTTTTATTTTATTTTTTTATACTTTTTTTTGTTTGGCCCAATTCATTTCAAAATTCATTTTTTTTAAATAAGCCTGGTTGTCCCAGCAACCCCTTAAATGCACACATTCGGCTTAGCAATTTTTTTTGCCTTTTTCTAGCCAAACCGCTGTTAGGCTGCTAATAAGATAATGATTGGAACGCGTCCAGACTATCAGGACGAGTTTCACAGGCGGATGATCCAGGTAAACAGAGTGGAAAAAAACAAAATCAATTCCCTCGGCTCGAATCGTATACGCGATGCCCTCAAGGTGCGTAGCTAAGTCATGCAATTTTATACGGGCCTGTAGACAGTAGCACGAATATACGATTTAGCTATGGACCAAATGCCCCGCGGTATTTCCAATCTCCGGGTGTAATACGACGTGCAAGAGACACTTGTCCGAGGCGCGTACGCACGTGACTCAATGGCGATACATTTCTTTTTTCTTTTATTTCGAAACATTCGTCATTTCGCGTCTTCCACAGTTCCCAATTACGAATGTTCCAATTATAACTATATCCTTAAGAAGTGTATAGAATTCCCAATCGTATGATCTTCCCAAACGTGGCATTATATCATTCTCTCGGGAAGCAATATTTCTTCGAATCGATCGATTCCAATATAGCGGTATCTCTGCGTTTCACCAATTAAATTTACCGCGCACGAAAGTGCAAAAAACAAATTTATAGAAACACGTATTCACGTCGATACAACAAATCGAGCGACAACGCGAAAGTTGCATTAAAAAACATTGACGATTTCATAATATCGTTTCACGATAAAATTCACCGAATTGTGTCAAGTAAAATTGCCGAACGTTTCTTTGGTCAACCTACAAGGCCCGCCATATATAATGCTCTTAGCGAACACGTAATTATTCGTAAAAATTCCTATGTGCTTCCTCCATTATTAAAATACTTCTCTAGAGTACGAAATCGCGTCTATATGGTTAATCATTCCTACTTTACCCGAACGATAATTACAGGCGTGCAGATTTTGCAAACCAGCGCAAAGTTTCAGATACGTCGTTGCTTTTATTTTTTTCAACCACGTGCTTTACTTCTTCACTAATATTCTTGTTTGTCGGTAAATATGTTTACGTTGAAAGCTTGACCATTAGAAGCATATATGACCGGAGGCTTGCATAATCAAAGCCCAATTGCTTAGCGATGCTCCTGCGGCTATTCGTGGGAGAGAGAGAGAGAGAGAGAGAGAGAGAGAGAGAGAGAGAGAGAGAGAAAGAGAGGGAGGAGTTTAAAGAACTTGTAAGTCGTAAAATCATGAATTGCAACTCGATGCCAGACATGTGTTTTGCAGATATATATATATATATATATTGTAACGTTGCGAAATCGTAACGTTACAAAGTATAAAGAGACTATCCGAGAAGAGTGTGGTAAGCGGGCTGGCGTAGCTCAGTGGTCAGAGCAGTCGACCGGAAATCGGAAAGTCCCGGGTTCGAATCCCGGCCTAGAAGCGCCCCGCATCTTTTTCAGATAGTTCTCTGGAGTTTTTTACGGGGTTACAATATATATATTTATATAGATACATTTTTCTTTTTCCTGTGTTCCAACGTATACCATTGCGGGTATCTACGTATTACCCTTTCAAATAGAACCCTTTCCTATCATTCCCTCCCTGCATTTCGCTAATCCTAAACCTAACTTCCGTTGCGTCCACAGACGTCTTAAGGTACACTATACCGCATTTGCCGACGGTACGGGAAAACTGTGGAAAATCCGTACCGGTATAGACGGCCCCAGATCCTTCTGATTCTCTCCTGATTGATATATATATATATATATATATATATACATATATATATATATTTATATATATACACACATATATATACATATATATATAGCATCCTAACAAAACTCTCTCGTGCTGCACCCGGACCCAGATGGATGCATAGCAAACTCTGTCGCAATTATATACGAAGTCCGTGCATAACACAGTGACGCAAAAAATAAAGCAAAGACGAGGCCAGGAGACCCTATTGATTCGTGCGAACCAATTCTAGCGTCGAACGTTCATTCGCAGCCCAGCCACCCACTCTTCGGACATTGTGCACGTCATCGTCGAAGGACGATTATGGTGCCTTAATACCTATACCTATCACGAATAGCTCATATATATATACACACTGTAGCGCCGATCTCGGTGGTGCGCAATTATTCTACACAATTATTAATGAAGAACGAATTGAAGCAATTATTCGATACGACTCAGTATCAAATAATATACGAAAATTGTAAGAATGAGTTATGAAGAAATGTGGATCGAAGTATTATTCTAGATATTGTTGATTGTGCCGCTGTTAGGTGACGTATCGTCTATTTTGAATCAACCTGTATGTCAAAGCGCGCTCGTTACACCACCTGTCGATTGTCGATAGATATATACGAATACATTTTTTTTGCTTTCTTATATAAATACGAACGTAATATTGAGCTTGTCCGAACGTATTGCACCCTAGTCTCTCTGCTGTAACTGCAGCACACTGGACTAAATTAATTAGCTTACACTCATAGCAACCCTCAGATGTTTCTCTGTGTGTGTGTACTGCGTTGACTATATATATATATATATATATATATATATATATATATATATATATATAATCAACGCAAAACGAGTATCATTCGGTGAATTCCAAGTTCAAATGCTTTTAATTCCTCAAAAGAGTACTATTGTCCCGATAACGACTGCTCATGAGATGTCTTCATGGAGGAATTCCGCGCTAGATGTCTCGTATCGAGAGTAAAAACTGCAGCGTTTCTCTTTCGAGATTATTGTCATATTCCAGGGGCATTAACGCGGGGAATTCCGCCGTATCAAAGGCTTGGCGACTAAACGTTCCTTTTATATATATATATATATATATATAGAGAGAGAGAGAAAGAGAGAGAGAGAGAGAGAGAGAGAGAGAGAAAAGTTTAGCGCGGCGTAGAATAAACTAATATATTGCTTTGGTATTTTGCACTCTCGCGTTTTCTGACTCGAAGCCGAAGAATTAGCGTTAACTTTAGTCCACGGTAGCTCAATTAACCAGTGACAGGGTTAATGGTTTTTTTTTAATCGTCTTGGAAGGCCTGTTCGTTTTTTTTTTCATTTTCCACGCCCCATTGCGCGTAATAAAGCTATGACTAATCAAGGTTGACAAAGTTGAAGTTTTCCGCATCATAAGTGCAGCGAGTCTGTAAAAGTCCTTTCTTAAAGAACCTGTACCTACAGTGGCCGGAACAAATAAGAAGACCACCTTATCGTACCAATTTGAATCCGAAATTTCGTACGGAAATACTTAAAATACCAATCTTTTTTTTTTGTTTGCTAACACAACTCTCTAGTGACTTAGTTCCAATGTTTGAAGCAAATTTCTACGTTTTTTTTCTTTTGGTCAAGCGTTTCGTAATATTTTTCGTAAATTTTTCCTTCAAGTATAGAATAAAAAAGGGACCGCTATCACAGTGTTGATGTTTTACATGTTCTAACTCTTCACTGAGCGATTTTTTTCTATATTTTGTTCAAGTCGCGCTAGCATTCAGCCTGTTGGACAGAAGAGGAATCGTCAGGAGGCTCCGGAAATTCAAGCCGCTGGACCCCGTGCAGAAATTTGTTGGGTAATCCCCAGATCCTACCACATCCCTTTAGGGATTTGATGAGGATGCTGCACGAAAATTTGGAAACTTCCTTGCTTCGGGCTGGATTAGAACAGGATTTTATTTTCCAACAGGACAACGATCCCAAGCACACAGCGAAAAGAAAACACAACAATTCGTAAAATCCAACACGATGAAAATATTTGAATGGCATCCACAATTGGATTGAATCCCATAGAAAATTTATGGTCAATTTTGGACGAAAAGATCGACAAAACAAATGTGACCGACAAAGATAATTATTTTGCGGCGCTGAAGAAAACCTGGGAGGCATTAGACGAACACAACCTTGATAATCTCGTCTAGAGTATGCCTATACGACTCCGAGCATTGATAAAGTCTAAAGTGGAGCTAAACTAATAAAAACCGTGATTTGGATATATGTTTTCTAACTGTTTTGTATAAAATAAAAAACGCTCTCTCTTTTTTGTCCATACGTATGTCCTCGCATTTTTGTACAACAAAAGTTAAACTGCATTTAATAAAGGTGTGGGTGTGTTTTTTATTTTGTAAATATCGAGATAAATCGATCGACGAATCGTATGGGCGAAAAGATATAAAAATTTCTGATTTTTTCGTGACTTTCGAGTAAAAATTGGATAAGATGGAAGGTGGTCTCTTTTTCTTTACCGGTGACTGTAAACTAGAAAACTCTTGCCACGAGCCTCAGTGCCTAATTAAGTTTTATGAGGTTCCCAATGGTGAAAAAAAAATTGACAAGCAAAGACATTCATGTCCATTGGATTCTCGACACGGCAAATATGCTTTTTGTTTTTATTGCACCGTACGATTCGCGCTCACCGTATCCTCACCGATTGAACGGTGAGGATACGGTGAAATAACGGAAATGGAATATTAGACACGGGGTTAACGATAGCACGTGGTAGCGATTATCAGCTACGTGAACTGTACTTCGATCCGGTTGACTGTTCTTTATTTTTACGAGACTTCTGAATGGTCCAAGATCCGCTGCGGACCAAAGTGAAGGGGCGTTTCATCCGAGCTGAAGAAATTTACGACTTGATATGCAGGGGCAAGTGCTGTATCTATGGACGTTTGCACCTGTGGACACCATCGATTCCGACGAATCTAGCAACTCTGAAATTGTTATTTCAACACGACCGTGAAGCTTTGTCTATGATTGATACAATTGACGTGTCGCCATCGTTGTTTTCTGTGCGGTTGTCGTTGTGCCGGCTGTGAAAGTGTTTTACCCCAAAAAGTAGGTATTTACGCTTGATTTTAGAGAGTTTTACCATGGAAAAACTTACGATATGGGTTTGATCGTGTTTGCAGTATGATCCATGTTGTTTATTGCTTGGTTAGCGCTTTTACGCGGGCTCTAAGTTGACTTTAACCTCAAAGTCAAATCAGCCTTATTTTTTATGTATAAATTTGTACCTGTGGACTGTCCACTGGTACAAAATGTTATCATTTTGTGCTTGGCTTTGCTCTAATCAGTTGTATTGTTTTATTTTTCAGTGCAAAACTTATTCCAAAGACGCAAACCAAATGCTCAAATTTAGTTTTTGTGATCATAGCTATCACATTAGGTGTATTTCGAAGTCACACAGAGAACATTTTGAGTCTAATGAGGAGAATGAATCTTTCGTTTGCGTGGCATGCTTCATATTAGGAAAAGATAGGGATAGTGATGAATCTACTCAAAGTGTGTATGAAGAGTGTCGTAATTTACACAAATAAGTATAATAGAGTATGTTTGTATTGGTTTGAAGTTGATTTTAGAGGTCTATTTTTGTTTTTTACTTTCGTATTGTCTAATTAATGTGAACCGTCCCTATCCAACTAGAAATTTTGATCGGGCAGCCTGAACACTGATCAGGCCGCTATCATGCTGCGGTCTGGAATGCCGTAATGGGGCAGGCCTGATCGGTGCCGGATGCCGACCGGATCGGTGATATCATAGTACGGGCGTAAGAAGGCTACCTTACCGCGGCCTGATCAGGGTGTTTTTTTTACTCCCGAAAATCAGGCAATACGGATATGGCCCAACTAGGGCTCGACCTAATAAGGCCTTATTGGGGCTTGCCTTACAACTGCCTCAGCATTCCATCAACGCACATAACAATATCTTTGAAGTTTTGATGTTTTTAAAAAGAGTTGTGGATTGTGACGAAAAAAACAAAAACGTTATGCAACTCGGATGCGTGTTAGAAGATTCCGCTGTCTTTTGAAATCTGAAAACACAGTACAAAATCTGTCATCGTCGTGTGAACAATATATCTATAACCTAAAAATATATATGGACGTTTAATACATTATTAATGCTTAAGTTCCTAAAAAAAAATTGTTTTTCACCAAGTTTATGTCCGAAAAATACAAACTAATAATTTACGAGATGTTTGAATTGAACGAGCGTATATTTTCCTGTATTTTCCGTCAAAAGATTTTGAGCAAGCCATGAGAAAAGTAATTGATAATGCCAAGGATTGGGAGGGCACTGGGCGGTTCGGAATTAGAACACTTCAACTATATTATAAAACATAAATGGGACATTATTCATAATGATCTCTATACTATCATTAATTAATCTGATTATAACCTTTTTTGTAACTTTCCGCAATAAAAATTATATTGACAAATACATTCTAGGCCTTGTATAAATATGATGGCTTTGTGGATTCGGCTTCAATCCGGCCAGTCAAGGTTATTCCAAAGTCAGCAATGGAAATAGAGGATGTTTTTACGTTTCGGCCCTCTGGTTAGGGTCCTCTTCAGAATTTTTATTTTTCTCGATGCTGTTGATATCTCGAATTTTTGCTGATCTTAGGAAGGTTGTTTCGAAGATCATTATTTATGGGTGTAAATAATGTTAGGTGAGAAACTCCAATCAATAGAAATGTTATCGTTTATCGGCGATATTTCGTGTCTATTGAGCTAGTTTTTAAAACTTTGTTTTCCTTTCCAAGATGAGCGAAAAAAACTCGAAATTTACAATTTTTTTCCCTACATGTTGAGTTGTGCGGTCAACGGATGTTCGAGAGAAACTCCTCTTGTATTAACTTTTGTATAACCTCTATTTAACTCTTGTATAAATATATTGTAGTGTGTATGTGTACTGTTTACGTAAGGAAGTATTATAAGAACCTGATCAGGCAACATTATAATGACCTCATCAGGCAGCATTATAAACGTCTGGTCAGGCAACCGGATAACGGCCTGATCAGGCAGCCAGATAAGGCCCATATGTAACAGAACCTTACACTTTCTATCAGGGCGCAATCGGGCTCCCTTATAAGTGTCCTACCAGGGCAGTCAGGCAATCTGAAAGCGTCCCGAACCGGACCCTATTGAAATTTCTACGTGGGTAGTTACAACCTCGTCCACAGGTACATTTTGTCTGTCCATAGGTACAATTGACTGTTGAACCTATGGACAAAACTGGTGTTTTTAAAAAAAGTTAATTATCTTCGTAAATTTAATTGAAATCGATACTAGAATTTTTGTTTAACAAAGGTTGATAATCCCTTAACACATGTAATATGTTCAAAATTAAAAAAAAACTTTACCTATTTAGATATAAAAAATGTTTTATTCTAAATTCTGAAAAGTATCCACATTTTCCGCACTCGCTACCCTACTTCGAGTTTGAAATGTCACGAAAAACTTCAAAAGTCATGAAATTACATGAAGCAATAAAATACTATTAAAAAAGAGCATCGAAATATGAAGCAATTGAAGAGAAAAACACGGCAAAGACAAGTCAAGTATTCACCTTCGCTGCGAGGCGTTGCTTGGCGCGCAATTATTCGTTAAAATCTATTAAAACGAGTGTTTGATTGACGCGTGAAAAGTTATAGCGATCGTTATAACTGTCAGTGGGTGGGGAAAAAAAACTGGCGGGTATGGAGAAAAAAAACGAAACGCGCGCAGTATGCCGCGCTCCTTAAGGCCCGAAGCCATTCGTTCTCGCTATTAGATAAAAGCCTGTAAAATTTGCGTCGTAAGGGGGGTCGTCGTGGGAGAGGGGGGTTGAGTTTTCTTTCGCCACGAATGCGTGTATTACGCGTTTGCATTTTTAACGGCGGGGGGCTGGTGTGCTCCACGTACGAAAGTTAATCACGAGATCAATTTCTCGAATTCTAACGCTTAGCCACGGGGCAACCATGGATGATGGTCTTTCGTCATGCACCGAGACTGCCAGCACGTCGACCCGTATCGCTTCGCACGGAGTCACGAGCATTTTTTCCCCCTGGCAAAGTTTTCTCCCCTGGCACGAGGGCCTTGATCTCGTTGAAATGATATCAAACGGGCTCAATGGAAAATTCATCAGAAATTAAACAAAAAATCGAATTTCCAAAATTCCCAATTGTTAATTACAAATATGAAAATCATACTCGAATATTTATGTGAGCATGATTTTGTTTTTAGCTTTCGGATAAATTCTGGCGAGTTTAGCACTTTGGATTTTTCGAAATGGAAATGTAGTCGCGACTTCAAGCAAAGGTGGAAAAAAAATTGTAAGAATTTATCGCGAATTTTACGTAAATATTGGGTCTCTCTCAAAATCGGTTGGAATATTTTTTTTTATGTTAAAAATCATATCACAATTAATAGTGTGGAGGGGGAGCCCAAAAATCTAAACAAACTACTACTAGATGTAGAATACAGGCCCAAACTATACAATGAATGTGCACGGACCCAAACGAACGCCAACAAACATTTTGGGATTCGTTTGGGTTTTTTTTTCTACTTTCTAAAAAAAACAACTCATAGCGACTATCGTGAATAAAATTATATATTTTTTAACGATACGCCTGTACAAAAAATACCGAAAATCGAAGAATTTCTCATAATTTGTCTTAAATTATTATATCATTCGATAACAATTATGTTATTAATTAATTTATGTTATTAATTAATTTATGTTATTAATTAATTTAATAACATAATATCGTTCATCAAATTATTATAACGATAACATTTATCAAATCTTATCTTACTCGATTAAATTTTTCTTGATCTTATATTAATTAAATTATTTCATCATTCGAAATCGTAATTACAATACTTGTTAAAAATGATTACCTTCGCATCGACGCTGACCTCCAAGCTGAATCAAGTCTGGGTTGACACGCCAACTTTGAGCGGTGCTCGCAAGTACAACGAAAACGAGGGGATTCATCCATGTAATTGCCAGGAGATTCATTTTTCTGGGATCACAGAGAAGCATATATATATATTTTTAAATTCTAAATTGACCGAATTCTTTATTATAAATTAAATAATTATTAACCCTTCGACTGCACACTGGGTCGTTTTGAGCCCATTTCATTTTCGTGCAAGTACGTATTTTTCAACGCATTTTGTTTTTCTTAAAAAAATCCATTTTGGGCCTTAAAATAAGGATCATTGACTACAAAAAAATGCGCATTTACCGAAATACAACGATCTGAAAAACGTTTGGGGTCCGTTCGACTCCACATGCAGTCGGACGTTCGTGGCGGAAGTGTGCAGTCGAAGAGTTTATCAACGATCAAACATCCCCGACACATTTCTCGGATAAATCGAGTAGAGCAAATTTGTAATGGATCGTTGATCATTATCGGATCCATTGAGCTGAAACGCTCGGTACGTTGCAGTCGAGCGTATATCATGCACACTAGACTCAATTTGTTCACTTCTATACACAACTTTATACATCGTTACCGCTATTTGCATTTCTACAATTTACATACGGGACTCATTCTCTTGACAATTTAATTTGCATGATTCGCGACTAAAGCGAAAATCGCGTGAAAATTATTGGAATGATACGTGGGTGCAGTTGAAAAGCGTGCACATTGCTTTCTCGCAATGTATCTTAATACAAAATGACGCTACGTAGTGAGTTGTAAAAAATTGTCAATCTAGAACAAATTTAAGAAAACCAAATACATCGTTTGACCCTGCACACCATTTTCCATCTGTTTTGGGGCTGTTCATCAGCTATTTTCTCAACTATCTTTTTGCCTATTATTTTTTTTTAGCTATTTTCTCATTTATCTTTGGTCTTATTATTTTTTTTTAGCTATTTTTTATTCTTTTTTAGCTGTCATTTGAGATTTACGAACGATACATTTTTTTATAAGATTTATCTGGTTCCATGGGAAGTACTTTAATTTTCTATGGCGTATTTCATACCATTCTTTGTGATAATTCCTGGTAGATTCATTAAACTGAAATCCACGCTAAACCGTGATAAAGTAGATGCAAAGGGATCAAAATATTAGGATGAATATTTCTCCCTGCCGTTTTATCGGCCTCTCTCTCCCTCTCTATCTCTTTCTTGAATTATCATTTCTTTAATAGTGATATGTTATATAGTTAGTCAAGTTATTTTGTAATATAATACTATTAATTATATTATCACTCGTGTATAATTAGAATAATACTATTGGGTATACAACTTTGCTTCCGCCGTTTTTCGATAGGGTTAAAGCGGTAAGTGCTGGTCGAAATAGACAGATAAAAAATATCACACAGTAAGCTTGGATATCTGTCAACATAACGACAGCACCACATCAGTGAATTTGTGTGTGCATCATAAATTTATTCTCGATCGAAGATGTCAGTTTTTGAACCAAATTCTCGTAATTTGGAGGAAGTTTTGATTTTATGTTTTCATTTGAAGAAAACTGCGGCTGAGGCGTATCGAATGTTCTCAAGTACTTACGGTGATTCTGCTCTTAGTGAAAGAACATGTCGTGAGTGGTTTCAACGCTTCAAGAGCGGTGATTTTGACGTAAAGGACCGGCATGGCGGTGGCGGAGTTTTTCGAGATGGAATCGTTTTTTCGAGATAGTATCCGACAATTGCCAAAAAGATGGGAAAAAGTAGTAGCTAGCGGCGGACAGTACTTTGAATCATGAATAGGTTATCACTTTTTAAGAATAAAGCCTCAAATTTTGGAAAAAAACGGCGGAAGCAAAGTTGTACATCTAATACTAAATCATGATACAAAATCGAATCAAATAAAATTCTTCTCTCTCTCTCTCTCTCTCTCTCTCTCTCTCTCTCCTCCTTGCTTTCCCCTTTCATTTGCAATCTTTCAATAAATATTCAACCCTGTTGCAGACTTGAGTGAACAACATAAAAAAATTATTCAGATAAACATGAAATAATAATTATGACATTTCCTTCCCTCTCTCCCTTTCTCGTTCTTCATCTCCATGTAAAATAATCGATATTTCTCAACTCGAGCACATCGTTTAACACTTTGATTCGAACGAAAAAAAAAATCAACCGAATCTAGATTTTGCACTATCGAAAGTTCGTCAAACTCTAGCAAAACTTTATTGGAGCACTCGTTAGGGTTGGTTTTGCTGAAAAGTACTTCGAGATCTTTCAAATACGTTAAACTTGCGGAAAGGTACGTACCTAAGTTAGCGAGTTGGCCCGGTTGCAATCGGGTAATTGTTGGCGGTACGACTGAACAACCAGAATGATTGTGGCAAGTTTATAAATGGGCGGGAGAAAGTACGGAGGGCGCACGAACGTGAACCCCACGCTCCTGAAAAGCTCCGACTCGAAGTCTAATGCGAAGTGTGTATGACATTGAGCCATCGAAAGTTCGCTGGACCGAACGGCTAATAAAATAAATAATCTTTTTATCCGTGGTAAATTCTTCAACGTCAATGGACAAAACACGACGTCTGACGTTTTTATCTTCTTCGGATTGAATATATTGATTGTGAATCGATCACGAATTGATCGTCACTTGTTTAAACCTTGTTTAAACCTTAATTGTCACTTTCAAGTGACAATTGTGCTCCAGGACAAAGACATCCTCCTGCATTCCATTCTCATGCTGCGATTCATGCTGAGATCCATTCTTAATCTGTATGAATGTTGTGATGTTTGGTACCAGATTCATTCGTACAAAAAGGCCCTTTCAACGCTTTACATTTATGAATGTTTAGGTACAATTCATCACATAATTAAAACGTTTAAATACATCTTGTCATGAAGAAAATATTGCACAATGACGACGGATAACTGCCGCCAAGGTTTTGGCGGCAGTTATCCGTTTGTGGGAAATTCCACGACTTCAATAATGATCTAAAAAATATGAGCCAAGAATTTTTAGTATTTTAACATCCAAACGCTAAATTTATACCGAAGAAACATTTGAAAAGTTGAACATTTAAGAAATGGGATATTTGAGAAAAAAAGATATAGATATACAGATAAGATAGATTTTACAAAAAATCCTCATTCTTTTTTGCAATAAAACAGTACTTTTTAAGGAATTTTCAAAAAAAGTAGGTATAAGTTCAAGGTAATATTGTTATCGAGTTGTGTGTACAATTTTAGTACGATCGGTTAACTCCTTTTAATGTTTTCGACAAACTTAAAAAGAATGTAGATTTAAGAAAAGCGTTTTGAGACTTTCGAATTACAAAAACTCTATAATTTTAGTGAATTACTGGCTAATTACTTTACCACCGTATTTTTGAGATATTTAACTAACATTTTAGGTAAAAAAAAATCGATTTTCTTATGCCGCTTTATGTATTAATAAATAGTTTAGTAATCGCAAAAACTTTTAGGTTGCACCATCAAGGAAAATAGTACAATTTTATTCATTTGGAAGTAAGTATATCGATTTATATGAATTTTTTATGTTATATTTTTTTCATCGGAAAATCAGGTTGGCACCAATATGGTTGCATACCCCCTCCGCCCAGCGGGTCCCGTAAAGTTCGAGTAGAACTTCCTTAAGGGTTGAGAAACTGAACATTTTAAAAAATCACGCACGAATTATTTCATTCATCGTTTATTTACGTATAAATACAAAGTAACGTGCTTAAAAATAAAGGTTTACACGAGATTCTCGTAAGATTTAATTACATTTACGAGTACAGATTACATAGCTAATCAGTCAGATGCATCACTTCTCATTTTTTTGCACTCATACCTCATTCGCGCTTCTCACCCACGCGATACAATATATCTTCGTTCTTTCCGTTCCTCTTTATTTATTTCGAATAAAAATCAAACTGCAAGAATATTCGAGTTTCCTCGAATACGTCATGCGATCAAAAGTTCATCTTTGTTATTTCGCATCGAATCAAAGTGCGAAAAATGCGCAAGAGATTTCAAAATACGTCGATAATGAAAGAAAAATACAAGATTGAGATCGCGATAACGAAAATGCAAATTTGTTGCGTGTGCACGCGCGCAATATGGTACTGTGATATCGCAAGAAAGTTTCGTGAGCTATTTAGCCTTTCGCTGTCGAAAATCAAATGGCAGCGGTCGGAAACTTTTGGAAAAACGAATCGGTGAATGTGCGGACACGATTGAAACCGGCGCCACGTTCTTTTAACTTTCCGTCACATCAAATTCGCTCTCGTTTCCAAAATCGTCGTCAAACATAGGCGATAAAAAAAAATAAAATTGACAGAACAACGAGAGGCCCGTTTTAGCTGGCTCGTGTCGTGAAGGATAAAAAAAATTTCGCACGACTTGCAGCGATAAAAACGCTTCGAAGATAATTCTCATAGCACACACTTTTTTTTTTCTTACACACGAGTGGAAGTCTTAACATTTTTTTTTTCTTTGTCTTTTGACGTATCGCGCGCGCGCGCGCTTCTCACTCATTCACACTGATATTCTCGTAGTAAATGTGATTGATCTGGCTGCTACGGAAGAGCACTTCCGGTCGTTCGCAATCGACTAGTCACGTCATTTCACCATCGTTCACCGCGAGCTACGTAGCGCAATTTTTATTTTTATTCCAACCCTCTCCCACCCCCATCCCCTCTCTCTCTCTCTTCTGTATTGGTTACAGCGCTGTATCGTCTTTTAATCTTTTTTTTTTTTTTTGCGGTGGCCCTCAATGCCGAACACACGGCCGCGAAAACGCGACCCCTCGATCTCTGCGACATTGCGGGTAACGATTTCGGCTCACTACCCGAAGACCTTATCGATCATATTCCCTCGTTCTCGGGCCCCGGTATCTTCGGGTTTCCGATTCGGTAAAGTGACCAGTCAATTATGCGCGACATTCAACGGTAAGCTTTCGCCTTCTCGGCCCAGGCATAGAGATCGATGCTCGGTATCGCTTGGAAATCGTCGCACCGAGCTAACTCATTTCTGAAAATCGTGAAACGATAAATTAATCATTATTTTTGGGGTTTGATGAAAGAAAAAAAAATAACAATTATTTGCCAGCGTTCACTCGTTCAGTTTTCCGTTAAGAGGCTACACCATCTTGGCGCTCGGAATACCAAATATAAAAATAAATAAAAATGTTGACCCGACTATTGAATATATAAAATAATTTTTATTTTTCACAAATATATTATGGCTTTATGAACAAATTAAAAAAAAACGAATGAAAAAAGTTAAAAACTCTTTTTAAACTGGTGGACAAAATATTTCGACATCTACTCGGTCGATTTCGATGACATTTATATTACATATTCTTTATAATATTATCGCGGATGTAACATAGCGTTTTTTTTATTGGATGTCGCGTTCATTTTCAATTAATTTTAAAAATTCACAATTTCGGTAAAAACCAGCGCTTTTTTCAAACAGCAGTAATTTCTACAAAAAAAAATTTGAATTCCCCATGCTACCTTTTGCTACAAGAATTTTATAAAAAGTTTTCGTACGATGCCTGACAGAGAAAAAAAATTCAACATTCGGCAAGAATTTTCAAAAAAGCGTCCTACTAGACGACTCATATCTTCGACATTAAATTTTTTTTTAATTTGTTCATAAAACTATAATGTATTTGTGAAAAATAATAATTATTTTATATATTTAATCGTCGGGTCCAAAATAAAATATATTTTTTTATACCTATTTATCCGAGCGCCAAGGTGGCGTAACGCCTTAAGCAAAATTTATATCTAAATCCTGAGGCAAACTTTTCAAATGAATTATCTCAGGTTTGAAAATTGGATAAAAATTGAGTAAGTCCGTCGATTTTATTTTTATTTTTCTCATAACTTTAGTTCACAAGATTTGTTGTGACTTACCCAGCTAGTGGACGCAGAAAAACGTTCGGCTGCATACGTGAAACGTTATTGCTATTATCACAGAATATCCGCGCCAGCGTAACTCGACGCAGTTGTTTTAGTTGCTCTGTGACAATGAAGAGAGACAGCGAGAGCGAGAATGCGTTATTGCAAACCTTGTAGAAGAGTAAAAAAAAATATTGAGGTAAGAAACCGAATGAATGACTCACCAGTTGTGAATGGACGTGGTTGATTGGCCGAGTCGTAAAAGTATCGATCAGTCCAGCGTGTTCGAGCCATTTGTTCAGACAGCAAACAACGGAATGTTGGACCGACAAGACTGGCGTCCACCGGACGTTCGGCCATACCTCCGATAACGAGGTCAACGTCGTTCGGATGATCGTACAATGCTTCCAATTTTTTGACAGTCTGCCAGCAAACGTAACGAACGAAGAGATATTATTAACAATTGTTCACAGATCTCCGTACTATTTGACATATGAAAATAACAACAACAAAAAAGTTAATTAAATAAATTCAGAACATCTGCCGAAAATATTCGCATTTAAAAATATCCTTTGCTAAAAGTACCCCTAACGAACAGTTGCCAATTGTTGGAATTTTGATTAATTGTATTCGTTAGGAGTTGGTTGGGTCAAGGTTCGTTAGGGGTTGAGGTGCATTTGGGATTGTTAGGGTTAATGTGAGTCTAGAATATTGGCCATTCTAAAAAACATCAGTTTGATACAGTCCTCCAATAAACCGTTCACTATAATGATAATAATTACTAGATATTCGGGCAATTCATTTGCAGAAGGATCTTGTGCTTAGGGATATTGTTAACTGCGAATATTTCGATCTGCCATCAAATGTTATCAAATGTTAAATGGTCCTAATATGGAAACAATTTCATACAATCAAATTGGCATTATTTTATCCAATACAGTTGAAGCATTGCGGTTAATGTTCTTAAAAAACATCTCGAGAATGTATAAAAATTTGTTGGACTATTTCAGATGTGAATTGCAAGTTGCACAATTTCCGCAAATCGACAACGACGATGAGGACACGGCAAGGGACACAGCAGATTACACCTTAATTACCTTAATTTCCGTTTTTTTTTTCACAATAAAAAAAAATCCAAAAAATCATCTAATTTTCGGTGTCCTAAAGTGGTTGTCCGCGTTAATTCTTCATCCCTCGAATCCATAAGAAATAGCAAAATAATCATTGCAAAGGAATTCAATAAAATTTTTGTGCTTGAGTGGTAGTATCGAATTTTTTGGATGAATTCGTAAAAATCTTTTTTCTTTTTCTTTAATGACCAATTCAAATATTGTACGTCACAACTTACCTCCTGAGGTATCGAGTCCAAGAAATCTCCAAATTTCTTAGCTCCGGGCAATCCGCAATATTTGCGATAATGGTTGTAGCCTGGTAGAGCATGGTCGCGACCCTGTTGCACATCCAGACTAATGGCGTCCAGGCCAAGGGTGCCGTTCGTCTTGTAGAGTCCATGAGTGATCTAGAAAAATACGGCAGACCATTATTAATATTTATTCTTTATTATTATTTATTCATATTGTTATTGCGTTGAAGCTTCCACATCCGAGAAAAATACAGGTTGGAAAATCTCCTTACATCCGGTACTGAATATATGTCCATCTTGTTTGACGTTTGTGTGGCAAGTCCCCTGATCAAGCCATCGAAAACATCGGCATTTTCGATAACGCGAGGCTTGTAAAAGTGCTCGGATAATCGAAGAGTTTTGTTCAACTGGCGAGACTCGTCTGGCAAGCTGTTAAAAAAAAAGGCACGACCTTAGAATTAACTTATTTAACTTTATAAATATTTGATCTTCGTCAAGTACCTTGTTACAAAAATGAATTACTATAATAATAATTAACGATTGAACTATAGGTAATTACTGTGTAATTGAAGTGTCGATAGATAGAGAAAACAAATGAACTTTGTCAGAACTCTCAGTTAATTAAAGAGTTTCGGAGCTGAAGTTTCGAAATATTTACGAAAAGTTTCATTTATATTTCGGATCATTTATAGTAATGAGTTTTTACGAGTTTTTTTTTTATTTTTGCTTGGAGTTCGAACTATATTTCTATTTCGACAATATCCAAAGTGGCAAACTCGCCAGAATTTATCAAAACGGTTAAAATAAAATCGTCTTAACAAAATTATATTCGAGTATTATTTTCATATTTGTCATTAATAATTAGAAAGCTTCGAAATTCGTTTAGCAAATTCTTCTCAACACTTTTCCATTGACAGCATCCCATTCATTACCATTTCAACGAGATGGAGGTCCTCGAACCATAAATTTTCCAAGGGGAAAAAAATGCGAATTAAAATGGAATAGCGTTTTCGTCATATTTATCGTAAAATCTTTGACGATATTTCTATTTATTTCTTACGATATTTATGATTTGATCATTTTTTACGATATTTCTCAGCTACGAACGAATCGGTAAATAGATTTTTTTTTAAGTTACACTCGTACCTCAATTGTCCCTGCTTCAAAGAATTGAAGAATCGAAAAACAGCAGTGGCAGCTTCGTTGCTGACCGAAGGATCGTCGTAAGAGCTGTAATCGCTGCTGTGACTTTGGCTAGTACCGAGGCCAATCGCTTCGATGTAGTCTTTTCCAACAACGATTGGCAGCCACTCGTTATACGTTATATGCTGAATCTCGGCTATGACGATACGTCGCGTCTCCTGATAAATAATCTCGTCCGACCATAATGGATTCAATTCGTGAAGTTTTTTCGCGATACGATTATGCTCGCGGTGCCAAAGCGTGTGCAACGCAGCCAACGAGGGTTCGAAGTTTGCTCGGTCGTCACCTGCGTCACGAATAAAAAGAAAATATCAGTATTATCGATCAGGATGACGGATTCACAAAGAGTCGTATTTTCAGGTTTGGCAAAAATAGCGAAATTTTTACCTGCTTTGTAACAAGGTCCATTCGTCTGACAATGACCGGAAGTCTTCGTCTCGGAGTCCGGTAAATAATCGTTGTTTCCTTGCGTTTTCACGAGCAATTTTCCATTCTCGAAGGTTCTAAGGTCGCGGGCGCGAGCCAACGTTGAACCGTAGATCGTCGAGCCATCCAAGAAGTGAGAGACCTGATTCATCTGTGCGAAAATAAAATTTCAGTTTTATTCGGTAGCTGAACAAAAGTTCTGTCAATTTAGAAGCTGTTTTATTTTTCCATGCAGTAAAATTTGTTTTTTTTTTTTTACAAAACGAGCATATAAATCGGCGGTGAGGATAATGAAGATTTTTCAAAGAGATTTTTCAGAAAGTTCGCCAAATATATCGTTGAATATATAAAGTTAAAAAAAAGAGAGAGATTGTACATGAGAATAATAAGAAGAAATAATAAATGGGGGTGATTCATAAACACGAGGGGAAAAAAAATATTGCAGAGAGAATATAAAAACGTATAAATGATAGATAAAAATGGTAAACTGTGCAAATATATAAAATGGCGTTAAACAAAAAGTAGAGATGATACATAAGAATAATATGAAGAAATAATAAATGCTAGTGATATGTAAATACGAAGGGATAAAAATTGAAAACCGACGAGAGGAGATAAAAATACATAAATGAGGGATAAAAATTATAAAGTATGAAAATATGTATAACGTTGATAATACATCGATGAAGAAATCGTAGGGATGATAAATAAAGGAATTTAATAAATGAATAAAGATTGAAATAAATAACGGCGAGGGATTTTGAGAATTAATAAATAAATGAGGGATGATTTTGTTTTTGAATTTTTAGATGCATGAATATGTAGTTGAAAATACATATTGATGTAAAAATAGCATGGATAGGTATCAAACTAAGATGACAATTAATTGAGAAGAAAAAAAAAACTAAACAGAGGGACTAATCGGACGTCAAAGTGGTCCTGAAGCTAAAGGTTCGGTATTTCGTACCTGTTCGATGGGTCCAAAACTGCAGTCCTGTCGTAGGATCGGCAAGGAACGAACGTAATCCATACAGCTGATCCAATGATTTCCGTAAACGGGATCCTGTTCAGGAACACGAATCGCAGCGCAGTCGGGATGGATGTATCGAGGTGATGGCCACGAACCATCCTCATTACAACAGGAGATCGGTTTGCCGTTTGTAACTGTCAAAACATGTTTTTTTTTTTTTCTTTCAAAACTTTACACCGATAAAAATATATTTCTCTCGAGTAGAAAAATTCCTTTCGCTTGCTCTTACCCATTTTTCGTACAGGAGTGTGAGCGAGATCGTGGGCAATAAATTGGCTCCATTGCATGACGGAAAGTGTCCTGGAGAGATCGGAAAGTTCGGCGTAACGGGAAAGAGTGGTGCTGATGATTCTCGGGCCTGGTAGCTGTTTACCTCTTCTGTTGGCTTTCCTCGGCTCTTGAATTCCTGCACCCCCCAATTTGTTTTTATTCACGCGATCGTTTTTCCCGCCACGTTCCAATTTAATCGGAATAACGTGAAAAACTCGAAATGTCACGTGTTTTCAGCCTTTGACGATTATTCCGATTTGCGGAACGTTCGTGCGCCAGCTCAAGGTCCGCATAGTGTCGAATTATTTCATTGTAATCGTTTTGTTTTTTTAAAGATAAAAAATTTAAAAAGTTCAAGAAAAGAAAAATTCAAGAATAAAAAATAAAAACAGACCGTGCGCTGTGTGAATATCGTAAAAGTGTAATCGACGGCTTATCTAAATAATAGAGGTGGAGACCTCCGACCCGATGAATCAAAATGGGATGGAATATATGTACGATTGAAAAAACAAACGCATCTCGGGACACACGGAATGAAAAAAAAAAGATTATGGTCATCGTACAGCCTGCTGCCTGTCTTCACGACTCCCAGGTTCGATTCACCGCAATCGGAGGTCCTTCCGAGGCCCGCGAGAACCGCATATTCATGGACGATTTACAGATAAACAAACAAAAAAAATAACAGTAGAAATTGGACTATATATTTTTTTGTTGCTGTTAGGAACGTTAATAAATGCGAAAAGAAAGAGAAAAAAAAAGGTAATGCGTATAACGATATTAGATATTATCCGTATTAGGTTACATACACTCTTCTATTGCTGGATAGAATCTCCCGACCGGGTAGTGTACGTTATTAGGCGTAGGCAGTTATTATTTTGCACTGCCATACGCATACACTCACAGGAATATTATGCACTATTACGTGCTCACTTTATCGTACAACAACTGTAATTCAAATAACAGAATACAATTCGTTAGGCCAATCGACGATTTTTTTATTTTCTCCTCTTTTTCATGTTCTTTTGTATCTTGCTCTTTTGGATCCATTAGCGAGGATTTATGCTCCATGTGTGGGGCAGCACTTCGTTATAGCTCTTCTCACGCGATTATTTGCTTTCGAACTCTCGCGAAAACTAAAGGGATGGAATGATTTTGCTTCTGTTTTTTTTTGTAAATTTAAGCTAGTAGTCTCGCCGTAGTCACGTTCAAAAGTTTATTCTCCGCTCAATCGATGAAAGACATTGCTTAAGGAGGTACGATCATGGGGTCGAATCCAACTTTCGAGTCTGAAATTTTTATATGATGTTGACGAATACGTTATGCACCCTTTGGACAAATTTGAGCTGTATTGACCATCCAGTTTTTTCGTAATAAAATTGCAAAGTCGAGCATTTTGAGCTAGTGAAGCACATCGTCTTATAGAGACGGTCGACCGGAAGTGCAGTAATCAAGGTTTTGCTACTCACGTATCCAACTAAGGTCGTTGGAAAACTGAAATTTGATAAATTAGACATAATAGATATTGTAAAAAATAAAAAAATTCGCACTTCATCATGTAGTTCAAGCACTACATTCTAAAACAGTTTCAACTTCCGGTTGAATATTATCATAATGACGAAATAATATCCATAGACTTGCCAATGGCGAACGTAACAGCTGATTCGTTTGGTGAGCATAACCTAGCTCTGTAGTGACAGTTTTCGTTGTCGCCGGCTAGCCACAGCTAATCTCATGCACGATCAGACGAAAGGGAGCCTCTTATTGGCTGTTGCTAGGTAATGATAACGAAAACGGTCGCTAAAGAATTTTAGAATCTCGGTACTGCTTGGAAATCGTCGTGAAGACTCCAGAGTCGTTGAGGATATAATTTTTCAATTTTTATTAGTAAATATGCAATAAATAAAATATTTACCACAAAGGCACTTCCGGTTCGGCAAAACGAATATTCAACATAAGTTAACATAAATCAGAACACCCGTGGGGTGACATAAATTTAGTCTCTTTGTTGACCCTGAGGGAGTACCTCCTTAATTTCAATCGCTATATGTCGAAAACTAGACGGTCAAAATTAACGATTTTTTTAACCCTCTTCGTCGTATGTTCCTTTGTAATTGAGAATTTAAAAAAAATTCTGTCGGAAAGTTTCGGAGTTATTGCGTGAAATTTGAAATTTCCCACTGCTCCCTATAAGAACACAAACCATGAAATCTTTGATTGCCAATATCTCGAAAGTGGAACAGTGCATCCTTTCGAAATTTTTCAGGTAATCATTTAATAGTGTCCTGAATGAGTCCACAAAATTAAAAAAAAATCGTTATAAAAACGCCGTGGCGAGACTGCTACCTTAAAAAATATATATATTCAGAACAGAGAATTGTGGGGAAGGGAGAGAGCGAGAGAGCGCGAATCTCGTGGCGGCTGCAAATAATTTGATCATTTACGAAATTGCGAGTATTTTTCGTGAGAGTGTGAACGACGAGTGTTGCGAAGCTTGAAAGAATGAAGAGATTCGATTACGGGACGGGAATACCGAGATGAGGAAATAAAACGTCCTGACGATTGGAAGAAGCCTGCGGTCGTTGTGAAGAAAAAAGAACAAAGTGATATCGTGTATCGTGGATACTCCGACAGGGCAGTCGCGTGGCGAAAACTCGCGAAACAATATTCGTATGACGATGAAGTTTGCACTGTGGAAATGCAACGAAATTAATACATTTTCATTCTTTATTTTTATTATCGTCCAAGTCTTTTTTGAAGATTCACATTTCTGGCATAAAGAAACTCGACAAAAGGACTCGAATGCTTTGAGGCGAGACTAAAAGTTAAAAACTGAATATTAGAGTTCAAAAAATTATTTAAAAAAATGCAAAGTTGCAACCCAACAATGCCAAGTTCAACGTCATATCATTCGTTTCATTGGCGGTCGCTGTTGCGAGAACGAAAAGCTTGTACTTTTGATTGGTGATTCGTTCATTCATTGATATTGTGATTGATTGATTGATTGATTCATTCATTCATTGATATAATGATTGATTGATTGATTGATTCATTCATTCATTCATTGATATTTAAATGGAAACGGGCAACTAAACTTTTTTCCTGGTTTCGTTTTGTTTTTAAAGAAATTAATCCTGTTTTTTTTTTTCATCAGTGCCCGCCAAAGAACGTCGATCGGTGCGATCGATACGCGAGACCCAACATGCTCCAGCGAATTGATAGCTCACCGTCGGAATAATGAGGAAATAGCACCCTCGAGTAGGCGGAAAGTGCGCTTCCCCAGCGAGGATTTTCCACATTGTTGCAACTCCCGTCGATCGAACGATACGACAATTTTCCGCGGCAATTTGCAATCTGACTCAATGCACATTTCTCGCCGAGGCTCGTACCGTCAAGCTTGAGGGTAGAAACGAAACGTGCGCAGATCTCGTGGCTCAAACCGTATCTGTAATTACACGACCGCGAGAATAAATTTAATGAACGAACATATCGAACGAACGAGTTACATTCACAGGGAAAATGTTGTTTCAATTTGTTTGAACTTATTGAAACTGACGATATGTTTCATTCAAATTTAATTGCTCGAATTATAGGATAGTAAAGTAAACAGCAATTTGTTATTAGGATGGACATACTGTAGGATTGAAAAATTCCATTGTGGTAAATAAATTATAGGGATCGAGTAAAATACTGTTGTCATAGTATTGCACTTACTATGTAATAGAATACGAGAATTAGCGAATTTAGAAAAATATATAGGAGGATAGATAAAATACTTATGTATAATAAAAGTATTTTATTCTACGCCGTACGTTAATGGACGTTTTACGCACGCTTCGCGTGAGTAAAACCCCATTTTCACACCGCGTACAATAAAATTTCGTATAATATTATTATATAATAAATAAAATAATATTCTAATAAATGTCATTAGAATGAACACACTCTAGGATTGAAAAATTTCATTGTGGTAAATAAATTATAGGGATTGAGTAAAATACTGTTGTCACGGTATTTTACTCACTATGTAATAAAATTCGTTAATTAGAAAATTTAGAAAAATATATAGGAGGACAGACAAAATACTTACATATAATAAAAGGATTTTATTCCACTCGGTACGATAATGGACGTTTTACACAGTAAAACCCCATTTTCACACCGCGTACAATAAAATTTCGTATAATACTCGACCCTGGTGTGATTGCAACACTCGTTAGAAAAGGTTTTTTTTCGTCCTCGTGTCATAATGTACTATTAGTGATTTAGGGGTAACAGTAATTCAGAGGGGCGGAATTTTTTTTTTTGTAGCTTCTGATCATTCTTTACGATCTTATCAAAGGGGCAATTAATTGGATACTGAATAAACTGCTGAAGTTTTGCTATAAACCTCAAGCAATGTTTCCAAAATTTGTTTGCAGCATATCTTGAACAATGTTTTTCTGATTCACTTCAAATTTTCACGTTATCTTCTTAATTAAATGTTTTAAAAAAGTACAAAAGGAATTCTTGATTTCTTGAAAACTCTCGTTATAAATAATTTTTCAGGATTTTCTTTCGAATGCTTGGCGTTTCTATAAACATGAATATTTTTTAAATCCCTACTGATGTCGCTAGCTATTATCATACGAATTATGAAAAAAATGGTTTTACTACGAGCTCAAAATTTTGTAAAAGTTTTGATACACTTCGAAACGCGTGAAGTTGACGAAATAAATTTTCAACTCTTTTTTTTTTTTTGGAGTGCGAAAAATTCTTAAAGTTATCATCTCATTACGGTAGTTGGCTCGTGGAATAATTATCTTAAAGTTTATTTTTTCTCAGTTTCTTTTTCGAAGTTTTTTCAAAGTTTCTTTTTCGAAGAAGCATCGTTGGTCTATAATAAACAAGGTACTCATTCGAAAGTGTCATTTTGTAATTATAGTCACTATCAATGGCATCTCATTATCATAGTCATCTGCTAGAATAATTATTTAAAAAGTGTTACTTTGAAATAACCACCAAATTCGCTCATTAATGTGGCAAAAAAAAAGAATATTTTTATTTATTTCGCAATGTTACCTCTGACAATGATGCTGCACCAGATACATCGAGGCTTTGGCTGCAACGAGTGCATCAGCTTGCGCCTCGAATGCAGGCTCGCTCGGCGACGAAAAAATATATTGACTGTGCGAGGGTGTGTTTTCCTTCAAGCCGATTCCAGCTCCAACGAGATTTTCCTCCAATCGTTTCATACGATTGACCACGTTTATGCCAAAATTGACCGAGTTGTTGAGAACATTTTCGTTGATCTTCGGCAGTCTCGGTACCCTGTGTGATCCTGTATCGACCACTACATCGTTCAGCATACCTGCGAGAAATACCATTCCGAAATTATTTTTAAAAACCATACGAGTGATTACGTAATTCAAGGAGAGAGTAAAATTCTCCCCGGTAGGGGAACTAGGGGCAAGACGAAGGTGCGATGTAAGATGAATCATAAGCCTAACTACTAAACAATGTGTGCACGCACAGCGCTCCCATAGGAATTTGACGGGGCGAGTCGATTGTTTTACAATAACAAGCGAAAAACTATATCGATTTTTTTTACAAAATCATCTAATTTTTGGTGAACTTTACTATCGTTTCAGTTCATTCGAGTTGTTGAATATTTAACGAGAGACAGGTATGTTAACATACACATTGTATGTTAACAATGAGAAAGACTGATTTTTTGTTTTTAAAATTGAAGGATTAATAAATGTCGATTAGTTTAAGCTATTACTGGATGGACCGTCGGGCAAAAAGTTAGTACAAAATGGGCGAATCGTGGATTTACAAGTCTAGATCATGTCGTACATGTTTAGGCTTACAAATAACTAATTTAATCATAAATTAACACTTAGAAATGTTAATTTTCCACTTTCAATAATAATTGAAGTCAAATTCGACGATATTGGCGTGTGCTTGACTGAGGTTTTGTCAGTGACTGTACATCTGTTTCAACTGTCCAACAACAAATCGTCTCAATTCTTAAATTTAATGAATACGTTCAGATCACCTTATTATTATCAATAATTACCCAAAAACTCAATATATATTGAGTTTTCCAATGAATGCTATTAATTCATCGTTAAAAAAAGGCGATACTCCTCATTACTTTAATTAATTTCTCGACAATTACTCAGTCGATTTATCTGAAACTTAGCATAATCAATCGCTCGATCCTAAATCTTGATGATATAATATTTTCCATAGTTTAACATAGCCTTTTTTTTTTAGCAAGATGAGAGCAAGTTCTCATCTTGTTCTTACTTCCCCTAAATGCAACAACTCCTACCAAATGCATTGGGAAATGTCTGGTAGTTACGGCGAGCAAAATTTAACGAAAAACATTACAACTCACCATTAAATCCGGAAACATGATGGTGCAAGTACAGAGGCAGTTTGTAGCCACCGAGGACATTGCTGCAACCAAAGAATCCCATAGTTTGTAGGGTAATCCATAGTACAGCGATCACTGCTACGGAGCCCGCCATGACTCCACCAGCTGAAAAAAAAAGAAGCCAAAAAACGTTATGCTTTTGAGTCCAACTGCCAATAATCCTCGTCCTTTTTATTCGCACGACAACGATGCGAACATTTTCCATGAAACATCGATTAAAAATCATTCAAGAGGTTAGATTCTTGTCGAAGCTGTCAAATTTCTTTTTTTTTTTAAATTGATTTTTGGACAGTCAATGCATCCTAAATTAATCTCTCGGTGATCTAAATTTCAATTGTCTACCACCATTTCGATTTTGGTATCGAAACTCCTTAAGCATTTGCGTTCCCCGCTCGCTACCTCCCCCGCAAAGATCCTATGCAACCTCCTTAAATGGCAATATGGGATCTTGTGAGGACTTGGATGGTTTGTTACAGAACTGTCACGAGGTGATAAAAAGGGTTAGAAGGACGGTTTTGCATACAGATCTTGAAACGACGATCGTATTTGATAGGCGACGAGTGGGCCTTCTAGTGTCCACGCGTTTTTTTTTCTTATCGCCGCCACCGTGTGTCGTTATGGTCGGGAGGGGAATGTCATGAGACTAATCGAAACTGATCATAAATTGTTTCGTCGTTTAGGCGTATGTGCGTATAATAATTGAAAAACGTTCACGCGTATAAAAAACAAAGTATGACATTTCTATAACAGTTATTGACAATTTAATTCAGTGAAAATGCCGAAATCCTGTGCGGTGCCTGAGTGTAAAACGCGCTACAAATTGAATAAACAAAAATGCTCTGTTTTTGAAGGGCCATAAAAAACTGAATTATTTTTAAAAAGTGGCAAGCAGCAATTCCCGGAGTGGATTTAAAACAATTACAGCACGTTTACGAAAAACATGTAAAAAAAATTCATCCTCTAAAGAGTGAATAAAAAGCGATAATAAGGGAAGGATTATTGCTCAAGTGAGTTTACTTTTTTTTCAAAGCTTTCGGCAAACCATCTTCACGTCTGTTAAATATTGAAATTAAGTCTCTGCCTTGCTGTGTGTAAGACAGAGACGTATGATATTGCTGTCTCCTTCGCACATGACACCCTTTTTCCTGGGCGCACCATACGGCCGAAAATAGAAGCAAAAATTGGACGCTAAGCGAATTTTCCTCCACTATCGTTGTTTCAATACCTATAAGACCGTGGGTTAAAGCCTTAGGCCACTCTAGAGGCCAAAAAGGGCATATTTGGTGATTTTTTTCAGCGGAACCATAAAATAAATCGGAATTACAAAATAGGGCTTTTATTACACACGTAATTGTCTATACAAAATTCTTTTTTTACAGCGATACATGTCAAAATGGCGCATTTCTAAAACAAAAAGTATAAAATGCCATGAGAAAAGCGTCAGAAAATTGTTCATAAAAAAGGAACTATGCAATATAATTAAATTATCCTAAGTAGTGCGTCAGAAAATGTAATTCTAAATATACATTGAAATTTCAAGTGAATCGGTTGAAATTTGTTTGAGTTATGAGTCCGGTCGACTTGAAAAATGTAGTTTTGAGATAAACACGTTTAAAGTTAGTAGAAAGTCACGATATGAATCAAGAGGGGTTGCGCTAGAATTCGAAAATCGAGTACATAGAGATTTTTTACACCCATAATCTTTTGGAATATAATTTTATAAGTATCATGGTACATTTTTAACAAAAAAAATCGATTTTTGGAAAATCCTAGAGGCCTTAAAGTTTCTCGGCATGATTTCGAGTCTTTTTGTTTTTCTTTTTTTCCTCGCCAAGACTTTAACCGCGAGGCCACATTTCAAATCACATTTCGTTTTCCCTTTCTTCCTTATTTATTTACGCGTTGAAAAGGCTTGGATGAAAATGATGTTTGCTGGACTCGAATAACGTGGTCAAAAAGATTCGTAGGATTATGGTACGACGTTTTACAAAATCAACATTTATCTGCATCGTAATGACAATTTTTTTACTTGCTGAAAAAAAAAAAAATAATGTAGAAGACAATAGAAATATATTGATATTCAAAGCGGCCAAGTTTAGTGCTCGAATCCAGAGCCTCGAATTTCTCGCATTCTTCGATATCGTATATTTCTCTTACTCTCTCATCACTTCGATGAGAGAGAGAAAACATAAATAAAAAAAAAACGAAAAGTTTTCGACGGCTGAAGGCAAGGTTGCAGATGATTATGATAAAGCCGAGTGTACTTGAATAACGGGAAAACAAATAAATACATCACGTGTGAAAGAGTCCCCCCCCCCCCTCCCTCTCTCACAACTGCCGTACGAAATAATCCATGGAAAAGTACCAGGCAGCCGGCTTAACGTGATAATTCTTCGGAGGAGGGAATAATAAACGGTTCATGCTGCAAAAGAGACCGTTACGAAGAGTGTCGTGAAATGTTTCCTTGTTTGAATTGCGCTTAAGCGAATCGCCTCGTATGGATTCGCGCGTGAAATGAATTAAACGGTAGTTCAAGCTTTTTCCAATTTCGATTTTTTATTGGATTTTTGATTCAAGTAAATTTCGCGTAGAACGTGTCAAATTTTTTATCGAAAATTTCACTCGGACACGTCACTGAAACGTACACGCACACGATTAAAGTGGAAACGAAATTTCCATTCTCACTGTACGATGTAATTTTTCTATCAACGATGTGCTCGATCGTACATCACGAAACACTGAGTTTCCAGATTTTTTTTTTCGTTCGGAAGAAAATAAGTTACCGATTTTTCGTGTCTTTATCACTCGGATTATCGCTCTCAATGATACAATTAATTCTCGTAATGTTTTATATATATATATATACCGATGACATTATCCAAGGGTTTTTGCAGGCCGTGCATCGCGTAAATCCATCGATCGTGGTCGGTTGGTCCGATGCTCGTCATTCTTCCAACAATTTATTGATATTTGAATTCGAAGAAGAGAAAAACTTTGACGCCAACGAAATATCGTTTTGCCGATGAGAAATCGTACTCTTTCTCTCTCTCTCTCTCTCACTCGTGAAATTATTCGAATGGAAAAATGAACCGGTGAAAGGTGTACCGCGGGATAAAATTTAGTTAGCATCGGTACGTTTCCAGCAGACAACTGCCGAGGCTCGTTCTCTGAAGTTCAAACTCCATTTATACCTACGCTCAGTTTTCCCCCACCTGGCCCGTACACCCAAACAAGCTCGCATCTTATTATTCACCTTACCTTCGAGAAAAGGTGTCTTTTTTTTTTTACTTTGACTCCGAAAGAGCTCACATTTCCATACGGTCCTACTTTTTCATATTTATGCGGTCAAAGTTTGCATCCTCCGCATGTAATGAAAATTCATTTTTGTGAATAGCCCAAACTCCTTCAGGCAGATTTAAGCTTCGGAGATGAGTTGAACAGTTTTTTCGGATCCTTATTTCGAGATCTACGACCTAAATCTGCGAAACATCATTGTTAATAATAATAAAAAGAAAATGAACAAAAGAAACAAAAAAAGAATATTTGTTGCATTCAAATGATGCGAACTTCATCCCTATTCATATTTCGCTTCCTTGATTATGATATGGAAATACTAACTTTCGCCGGCGTGAAATTTGGCCCATAGAAACTTCATTAACAGATGGACGCCTTTATAGGGGTTGTTTAAAAAAAAATTAATATGCGTTTCATTATTTGTTTTGACGAATATTTATACCAAGTTTCAATTTGATACACGGCAAGGAATACAACTTTCCATACAAACTTTTACATTCCTTCATCCTTTTAAGGTTGTAGTCTCGCCAAGGCGGTGTTCTATAGATTTTTTTTAAATTTTGCAGACCTATTAAATGTTTACCTGCAAAATTTCAAAAGGATTCACCGTTCCGTTGTTCGAGATATTGGTAATCGAAGATTTCACGGTTTTACACGTGTTCTTATGGGGAGCAGTAGGAAATTTCACCTTTCACGCGATAACTTCAAAACTTTTCTACAGATTTTTTATTCTCAATAACAGAGGAACATATGACGAAGTGGGTAAAAAAAAAATCATAAATTTTGACCGTCTAGTTTCCGAGATATAGCGATTTAAATTAAGCAATGCCTAGCGACGCTAGCGCCACGAAGCGACTGGAGCAGACTACAACTAGATTGTAGTAGTGTGTGCATATCTGATACAAAAGTGATGGTTAGATAAACATTATATTAGACGTTTTCATAATTAATTTATAAGTTTTTACATCTCCATAAGATGTACAACCTACATTATAAGGATATTTCGCAATATTTCGAAGCTTTCATCGATTGAGCGGAGAATAAACTTTTCAACGTGACTGTGGCGAGACTACTACCTTAAGGGTTGATTTTCGAAAAATCCATTTTTTTAGTGCATCTCTACGCCCTTTGAGGGACATATCTTTAGAATTTCATTCAGATAGAAGCAGGAAATTTCATTTTCCCATACAAACTTCAACGCCTCGTTGCACCCCTAATTAGGAGTCGTTTAAACAAGTCCTAAAATATGCATTTTCTTATTTATTTAAAAAAAAAATTCATAACAAGCTGCATGTTGGTACACGCAAGGAATACAATTTTCCATACAAACTTTTACACCCCATTTCACTGTCTTAGGAGTTGGTTTTCGAAAAATCCTTTCTCAGTTCACCTCTACATCTTTTAAGGAACATATCTTCCAAATTTCCAGCCAGTCGATTGAACATTGTATTTTCGAACAGTTTTACTCCCGGTTGAAGTTAATTTCACTTGCTATCATTGTTATTATTATATAGATGCTTGTGCAAATGTCGGGACGTCGTTGATTAGCCCCAATTAGGTTTATCTATCATTTTCAATACTGTGATGTTAAGAAGCGAGACTATGTAAAAATCAATAAAAAAAAGCCGAAATCCATTAAAAACTAATTTTTAATTAAATACGAAGAAAATAAAGAAAATAATGAGCAATGCAAAATAATTCGACACTGCGAGAGTCGGCATGGAATGTCCGATATATTGTCACAAAATTATCGACTCAGCGTGTCTCTCTCCAGTCTCGACAATACCGTTGTGTTATATTTAGAATAAGTCGTATTCGCGTCATTCCGCGCGCTATATTTCCAACTATTTGGCCTTCGTAACAAGCAATGAAGAATCAAATTTCATCGACAATGCCTCAACCTCGCCAGTATGGGATTCACGTTATTTTTATCCGGGAAATTCTTTAATTGGAGTATAAAATTGATGCGAATATGGACTCTGTCATTTTAAGGAAAAATAGTTTCCGATAGCGCGATGGAAATTGATCTGGTTCGAATGCCATTTGTTTGTGAGTGAACGATTCGGGCGGACACATGGATACTCGTGCTCCTGTCATATCACTCGACTTGGATGTGCGATGGTTCTTCTTAATTTCCACTCTTCTTTCATGATCTTGAAGTTTGCATCGTTGGAACGGAACGAAAATTAATTCTTTTTCATTGATAAAATTTCTTTTTCGCCGACTCAAGCTATAAAAATCGTTCGAACATTTTTATGGTATTGAAGTTTGCATCGTTGGTATGCAACGATTTTTTTTTCTCTCATTTCCCGGCTTTTTCCGGCACATCTAAGCTACAAGCATCACTGAAATATTTTTGATGATCCTTATTAGGGATTCATAACCTCAAATTACGCAAGATAAATTGACATAGCAATCGAAATGAAAAAAAAATAAAAAATAAAGAAGGATTTTCGTGACATTCCAACGATGCAAAACTTCCACACCATACGTTTTTACGTATTTTTATTGGAGATTGATGAACTCAAGTTGCAGAAAAAAAGATTTCAAATAATAATAGAAATGAAGAAATAAAAAAAAGAATCGTTGTATACTAACGATGGAAACATCAACGTCATCTTTTTTCGCCGTCTAGTCTGTCTGCCGTGTGGATACGCGAAACGTGGAAAAATTGTGGAAAAAGCTAACGACGACGATCGTAAGTAGAACGCGACCGTGTAAATGTACAAAGAGATTCTTATCACACTGTCACGTCACGCACTTCAAGCAAGTCTTATCTTTGACGGATGAGATATACGCCATGATTTATGCTCTATTTCTGTTTATTTTACTTCGTCGATGGGAGCAAATTCTTTTACCTTGATGCAGTGTCAATTGAAGCTTTGTGCCAATTATATCGTGCATTGTTATCAAACATGTTATGTATATATTGAGTGCTTGATAATATAAATCAGCGTTTCCACTGCCAGAATCGAACGTTCTGGAAAACCCTTAGAATTTGTGGACAGAGCAATGGCGGATTCGTATCCTCGAAATTCGAGAAAATTTCGAGATAATTGTTTTGACAGTTGACGTTTAGATCCGTATCTACGTATCACGAGTATACGTATATTTATATTGGATGCTCACCTGATTGAGTCTTTTTGTATCTCTCGACACGCTGATGAATTCTATGAACAATGGCGATTACGTCAAGTCCCATCTTCGAGGGTGACCCCCACTGGTTTCTGCCCTACGTCCGATGGGATATTTGTACTTCGTGAACGAGAGTTTTTTACGAGACAAATATTTTTTCCAACGATTTATACAATAGTCACCCGATGAGTTATCGTTGTCCGCAATTGTTTTCATTCAATTAATTCTCATCTGTATACGCTTTTCACCGAAATTATTCTCTGACGTACATATAAAACAAAGATATATATGTATATATAAAATCGATCGTTGCACTCGTATTTTTTTTCTGTCGGTTATTTTTCTCGCGACGCGCAGACAGTCGTAATTTATTTTTCAGGCTGAACGGCCAATAATTTGGAAGGGGTCAAACGAAAAACGAAACTACATTGACAGGAGGGAATGAAAAAATGGTGATTTTTCTTTCGATTTTAAGAATGCTCGCGACTGAAAAACGCGTGTGTTACGCGTCAATGTCTGCGGCGATCTTAACAGGCTTCTTCCTTCGTAAACGCTCCGAAACGACGCCCGAACAGCGTCGCGGGGCAGGGGGGAACGAGGGTATAATTTGAACTTTTGCGCCTGCGCTGTTTTTCTGGAATCAAACGGATCCCTCGAAGCCTACGCCCGTGGGCCCAGGTACTTCCCTTGCGTCCATTATTACGAGAACTCCTCGCTGTAATGACGCTGACTAACAATAGCCTAGCCCCTTTTGCCTGTTGGCATTATCACACGCGCGCATATTTTTCTCTTGCTCCGAAACAACATACCGTGCAAAAATTGTCGTAGGTATCCAATTGGATTCTCATACTTGTTCCCACTTTCTGATGTCCAATGGATCACCCCATTTGATCCCTGTACTAAAATGTCATGCTCGTACATTGGATTTTAATCGGGATTGGCCATTGGAATCCAAGAGATTCAGGTTTGCATCGTTGGAATGCAATGGAAATTATTTTAATTATTCATTTAAATTATTCAAATTCAAATTATTCAAAGAATTATTCTTCCTGAATTGTTCAATTTTTTTTCGGTAGATCTCAGCTACTAAAAATCCTCAACAATTTTTTAAGTTGCTTGTTTGGTCTAGTCTAGATCGAACAAAAATAAAAAAAAGATTTTTTTTGCAACACGCATTATGCTACTATTTTTTTTCCAAAAGTAGCATATCTAAGGAGCATCACGTCCAAATTTTAGGTAAAAATGTTGAAAATTCACGGAACTATGATTTTTTTCGCGAAAGAGTGTATTTTTTTGCCCGTTCACCTCTTTATGAATTTTTTTGAACATGTCGCACATTGTATTTCTTATAAATAAATTTTTCGTACATCATCTAGAAAGTTCAAAGCATGTTCAGTCAATTTTCGAACCACTTCGGACGGATACTTTGGTCACAATACTATTTTGAAAATTTACTGGGTAGAATCGACCCAAGTGTGACCACCGCGATTGAATTTGGATGTGTGACCACGAAGGGTTAAACAAAATATATTTGTGCCATCTAGACCTAGAAAAATATTTTCTAGAATAATAATAAGGAAATAAGAATATATAAAAAGAAAGAATTTTCGTTACCTTCAGCGATGCCAACTTTTCTTTTTCTTTTTAATTTGTTTTATTACGGAAAATAGTTTCGTGAAAATTTGTATCCTAGAACTTGGAAAAATTTCTCAAAAACATTTGAATCATTCGCGTAGCCTAAAACTGCAAAAAAATAATTATGTCAAGTTGGCGGTTGAAAAAACAATAGTTTCGCTGCATTCCTACCATGTAAACTCCAACATCGCAAAATTCGCCTTTTGGAGTATCGGAAAAATGTTAAGTTTATATAGCTCTAGGAATGCTGATAAAATTGTGTGCTCGCTCCGAAAAATTTTCCCCCATAAATTGCTCAATTTTACTGAGTCACGAACGATGTTTGTACCGTATTAAATACACGCTTAGTAATTAATTGAATTGTCCATTAAGTATTTCGCACCAGTGTGATCGATTTCATTTTATTTCCTTTTTATTTCGTCCTCTGTGAATTCTCGAATAAAACGTAGTCACGAATGAGATTTGTACTCCAACACACGCGAGCTGAGAAATATTTTAATTGTTTATTCGTAATTTCACGGTAATGTTGTCGATTTTCATTATTTCTTATCTTTTTTTTTTTCTTCCGGTTGCTTTTTCTTAGAGCGGCTTTTTAGCAATGTCGTAGGAAGCGGGAATTCCGAGAGAGTCGCACGAGCCTTTCCAAGCCGGTCCGGTGAGCACGTGATCGCGGCATGATTTTTCACGCGGTCGGCACGTTACGCGCATTCGAGTTCATCGCTGTACAGTTGAACCTCCGTTAATGCCAACTTTTTCGTGCCTCCGTATTTTGCGCGATTTATTACAAACGAGAGATCGAAGTTTAATTCAATTTTCTTTTTAAAGACATAATCCCTGTCGATATCGTCCCGTACAGAAATTGTCGTAGGGATCCAAATGGATTCCCATATTTTTCCATTTATCGTCGCATTATGTACGTTGAATTTTCTAAACCATTTATATAGATATACAAAATGAGTGAATCTTAAAAAAGTATAAATCGCAAGAAAGTACAGTCAACTCTCATCTGTTTGGCCGAGTCGCGACCAACGCTTCCAGTTTATTTTGGGGCGTGAGGAGCGCCCCACTCTAGGCCCGATAACAGCGACGCCCCACGGTAACCGCGCGAAGTGACAGTACAATTTTAGCGGAGGCTACCTCAAGACGAGGTTCGGACGGTAAGTGAGGTTATATCTACGAGCAGATGGGCATAGAGTGGGGGGCAGGGGACGGCCCCATCGGATAAATGAGTGGTCGGAATTTCGCAAAATAGCCGAGAAGGCAAAATTGGTGGCGGCAAAAGTAGGTGAGAGTTGACTGTATATCTTAAAAATCGACTTTTCACATATTTTCGTCTCGAACGTGGTAAAATTTTTCAAACGACTATCATCGGGAAACAATGCAAAATTCTAATTGGATGAGAACTCCCTATGTGCAGCGTCCCTAAAAATCCCTATAGAGATGTCAGTGCATCTTGGGAATCCCCAACAAATTTGTGCACGGAATCACATAAAAAGTCATGAAGGATTTCGTAAGACAAAGAACCCGTAAAATGGGTAATGGAGGGAAAACGAATCGACTGACAGGGCTGCAACTATACGACCCTCACTGTATACGGCACACTTGACTATAGCAAAGAGTTCTTTCCCGATACTATAGTGTCGTAAGAGGCGGCTGGTAAATCGTGACAAACGTGGGTCATGTTTTTATGCGCATGCGATATTGCGACGCTTTCTTTATCGTTGATGCACCAACACTCACCATCGCCCACTCGCATGAGTAAAAAAAGAACTTTGTATTCAAACATAATTTTTAGGGCACATTTTTTGCAGCTTTTCAATTAGGAACCCGAAAGACTGGGCGATGCTAGGTAAACGTTAAATAGAGGCTGATATAAAAAAAAAACTGGTAGTTGCCATTGTTGCCAAATATTGCAATTCTGAGTGCAAACCATCAAGGTCATTAATGTAAGACAACTCGGAGACACGGTTTATCATGAGAACATTCTTATTTTGTAGAAATTAATTTGGTTGTTTATCCGCCTGAATGAGTTTTCCCAATCAATGGTGTGGATTCGTGCCAATTGATAAAAATCATTAAACCACTTTTGAAAATAAAATCCACGAATGTAGATCGCACCTTGAATAGAACAGTATAATAATAATAATAATAATAATAATAATAATAATAATAATTCTATTTATCATTAGTATTATTTGTTATCATTTAATTATTTATTATTTATTATTAATATAATAAAAATGAAAATAATAATAATAAATGGTGCTGAAAATTATATCGTTGGACTACAACGACAAATCTTTTCTTATATTTTATTATTAGGGAATAATAAAATATAAGAAGAGATTTGTCGTTGTAGTCCGACGATGTAATTTTCAGCAACATTTATTATTATTATTAAAAAAAAATAAGGGTATTTTTGTTGTTCTGCAAAATATCTTTTTGCAGATGTAGATCTTTAAATGAGCATCATAAAAAATTGTTGCGCAGCTTCAAAAGCTAAAATCTGCCAATATAAATTTGAGCAATTAAAAAAGGATCAGTTTTATTGCACACCAACGATGCAAACTTCGAACTCTTGATAATAAATCGTTCATTTTCTCGTCACACAGTATAGGCATCACAGGCTGAAAACTCATATAAGGAAGGCCAATGTCCGTGAATGTGCAGCTAGATATAATATAATGTTTATTTAAAGATACGAGAAAATTCTTACTCCACGTTAAAAAAAAATGTAATAAAACATAGAAAAATATATTCATAATTGTCGATACGCTGGCGTTTAAATTGCGATTTGAAGTAGAAATTAAGAGTAGATTTTTTTAACATGGTGCAGTTAAGTTGATAAAGACAGGCTGCAGAATGCACACGAGATCGTCGATCCACGCAATCAAAGGGAAAGGAGCTTCAGATGCTTCTCATTTTACTGAACATGTAGCGCCCTCTTAATTTTGTACGATCAAGCTCGCTCAGCTTGAGTCTTTGATGCAAGGGTTCAATCGGTAAAACAGAGAAATATGCATTTTTGTATTGTATCGAAAACTGAACACTGCGTTGATTAAAATTTCATTCGGGAATTTTCGTCTACAATTAAGGATATTACATCCCGGTATACTGGTGAAATTTCAAGACACGTTACCGAACTTTTAACAAACAATTACGACTTTAAAAATCGTCTAATTTATGCAGCACTTATCTGATAATTTATATATTAAATAACTCCAGACGTCTAATATAAACTGCTCTAAGGATGTGAAAATTCTGAAGATTTCGTTACGATAATGAAAACAGGAGATCAGCGAATGCTTAAGGGGTTACGTGTGTTTGAAAATTTCAAAAATTCCATTTTTTAATTTTATTATCTAATAGTGTAATATGTCTAGAATATTCTCCCAAAGTTTTAAGTCAATCGGAGTAAAAGTTGAGAAGAGAGAGCCTTTGGGAATTTCCCCCGTTGGGAAAGACCGGCCGGGGCGATGCAGGTATACGCATTTTTCTCAAAACACTATTTTTGAAGTCGATGGACGCGATTTCTCCAAAACTAATGCACCGAACTTATTGAAATTTTGAACAGTTCTTCAAAATAGCATTGATTAGTGATTGAACAAAGGTTTTTTTTCGATTACAACTAATTTTACAAGGCTATACGTAGTGTAAATTGTGCCAAAAATTGAACTATTTTGCATACAACTCTGCCAAAAGTTCAAATTTCAATTTTTTTGAAAATCCTTCGTTCAATCACAAGCTATACTTATCTACTAACAGAAAAAAATTGGTTTTTTAATTGCAGATAAAGCTATCATGAGTTATCCTCGCCACCACGAGGACACTTTTTTTTTAGGGTTCTCCGAAAACCAGGACCCACCGGTTGAATTTCCCAAATTTTTCGATGAAATTTTTTTTAAATTTTGAAATGTTGCTCTTTTATGTGCTTAACATATTGAATAAAATAATTTATATATTATATTGAAAAAAAAAATAAAGAAAATATGTTTTTTTTTGGCTCCGAAACCCACGTAACTCCTTAAAGAAAATACTAATAATAAAACTTAGCAAAATGTGACTAGTAGAAGAATTTTTGTAACCGCGACTTCTCGGAGAACATGAAAAAATGTCTCTATAAAATTTATGCGAAATTTTTCATTCCAGTTCATCGTTTGGTATTGCAATCGATTGTAACTTATTTATATTAAGCGCCACTGTAATCTACTAATGATTCAAAAGAGCCCTGGCCTATGCGAGCCTCCGCGAAAAGAATGCCTTAAGTCCTTATGTACGCGAAAAAAAAATGCAATTTCTTTTCTCGTTATTATTTTAGCCTGACTGTCAAGAATCTTTGAAAATTTCAAATGAATGTTAAAGTTGGTGCGTCCAAACTTTAATTGTCTGCGTATTAGACAGATGACCGGTACGCGCTATACCGAATTTCATTGTTTCCCCCTCGCATGGTTCCCTAAGAAGCGTGCTGAAGACGTTTTAGATACGGAGGTAGGTCGAACATAGGGCGCAGGCTGCTATGAAATAAGGTAATATAATGTTTAATACCAGATACCGTGCAGCGATTCGTCCCGTGCAGAAATTGTCGTAGGTATCCAATTGGATTCCCATACTTGTATCTACTGCCTGATAGGGATCCTAATGGCTCATTATTGGATGCACTGGATCGATTTGTATCACATCAGTCAACATCTACTGTAATTGCCGTCTATTATTTTATTTACTGCACTTTTACATATTATCAATACACACGTACAAGCTCACGAAGCGGGCAGGTTATGACAAATGACGTCATCAGGGAAATACCGAGGAATCCACTTGGATTCCAATGTGGAATTCCTGCTTGCCTCATCCTTATCAAATCCCTATAGATATGTGGTAGGATCTAGGGACTTCCCACCGAATTTCTGCATGGGGTATTGCTAACTTTAAGCTCATTTTTCCACTAATCGCTTTTTTCGACCTCGTGTTAGTTCAGACTCACGAAGCGAGGTTCCAATCGCATTCAAATTTTTACACCATATTCTATTTATCAATAGTTATTGCGTGAACCTTGGAAAGTAAAAACATTGATTACCCAATTTTTTTATGAATAATTTATTAGTAAAAAATTGAGTCACAAGTTTAAGCACTTCCATTTTAACTTGATTTTTGTTTTGACATTTTTGTTGGTTCACACCGAAGGGACATCTATGATTTTATTATAAATGTGTCAATGTTTTTTTTTTTCGTGCACTCAGCTCGACACCGAGGACTCTCATCATAACCGCGTGTGTCAAAACCATTTACTTACCGGCCAATGACATAGCTATTTTCTTAATATTCCCGAAATTGTTTTTTTTAATAAATTTTAAATCAAAAAAATAATAAAAAATAAAATAAATATAGTATAAAAAAAAAATTCGCATTATGTGCGCCACTTTTTTTTACAGCTTCGGTAAATGTACTTAGGAAAATTGACGAAATCGCGTGTATGAGATTGGTGTACGAAATATAGGATTGGTATACGAAATATATTCTAAAACTCGGTACGGTGTATGATGGTCGACATCAACTCTTATTTATAAATCATGGTTATTGATGTATTGTGTTACACACGTAAACATACGCAAAATGTAATATAAACACGTGCAAATAAATCCTATACGTTCACAAGAACGGTTGATGTAAATTTCATCTGGAAATCGCGACTAAGAACGTTGATGGTATATGATGAATCCATTATTTTTGAAGAAAGCGATTCAGCTAAATCCCGACATTGGGAAAATTCATTTGAAGTCTTAATTGACTAGACTACTAATAATTGATTCGTCTCTGATTAGTTTTCCATGCTCGTTTCATTAATTTTTATAAACCAATAATCTACTAACAAAATTGATTCGTCTTCATTTCGTTTTACGATCTTGATGATTTTGACGTAATATTATTGGGTTGGCAAATAAGTTACTTCGTCTTTTGAACGTATGAACGTTACGAACAAAACCGAACGAACTTATTTTCAAACCCAAAACAATATTTGAGAGAACCGCAAAAAAGAATGCAAGCCATCAGCGCCCCTTTCCCAACTGCCCCTCGATTTGCCAAGTACTTAAGAAATCAAAAAAACGAATAGAATTTCCATATAGATACAAAACATGTTACATATGTACGCACGTATTATATCATGTTGTATAACAAAATTATTTTGTATTTAAACATTTATTTGCCGTACGAACAACAGACCGTCCATAAAACGTGTATTTATTATACAAACATACTTACGATGTGTCGCAGACAGTTGGTCGCCTGGTCTCGGAAAATTCGTGAATGAAACAGTCAGTTGGATCCAGCTTAAAGTCTCGTTGACCACTGTTCCAGATTTGAGGACTCGTCCGAGTTTATAACGCACAGCAGTGATACGGAGCTCCAAAGGGGGCGAGAGCAAATATGATCGTATATATTCTACGTTATGTGAAGGCTTTTAATCTCTCTCTCTCTCTCTCGCTCTCTCTGTACATGACCATTTTCACTTCTTCGTCTCTCCCACTTCTGCGTCTTATTATTGTCAGCCGAGCTTCACGGAGATACCCACCAATATCATCAATCATGAGTTCACCAAACACTTACACAAGTTGAGGCAGAAATATCGATAGGTCGCACCGGGTCATTTGTCACGCTTGACTCTTATCGTTCCCGTGACGTCCTTTACTATCTACAGCGATGCTTCGTTCAAACGAACGAAACATCCACGCGATTTCGAGTTTAGAGGAACTTCAAAGAGAAGACAACAATAAGAAAGCAATGAAAGGAAATAGCGAGTCATCATATTTGGAGTGTCCAAAATATTAGCGATCTTTCATTGGAGTTCGCAAAAGCGAGAAACTCGGCCGAACTCGCTGTCTAAGCATTCAACTTGCCGTACAATGAAATACTGCCGTTTGATGAGCGTAGCGGTATCGATGAGTGCAGCCTCTCAAAAATTCTACGTCTCTTGTGCGTCCCGCATGGTCACGTATCGTTTAACGGTTAATTACACGATGAATCATACCATTTTCTGATAAGAAACGATGACTCGTGGCTCTGCGACAACAACTCATTCGCATCACTCGTATTGATGTCAATTTTCTATGGCTCGCTGCGCGGATCCAAAGTTCGCGCGAGACGAGCTAGGATCACGCGGTTCTATCGCAAATACTGAAAATAGATGAAACGATTTTTCGACAAACACATTCGGAAAATAAGTCTGCTTTTTTTTTAATTGAGTAATATAAGATTGGGTAACGAATATTGGTTTCGTGCAGAGTTTTGAGTGGGAGTAATGAATCGAATGCAGCGCCCGCAGTGGATAAAAATTGCAATAAACTCGGGCTATTCATCTATCAAATCTGTATGAGTGTGATACGAGATTCTTTTTCATAAAATTAAAAATATTGTTTTATGAAAAATGGGCCACGACAGTTGCCGTTTAATAAATTGCAAGAATACCGGAAGAAATAGTGAATGAAATTTTTATCGATTCCCTATGACGAATTGGAACTTAGAACAACGCAACAAATGGATAGTTGCGGGTTTGCCTTAGGACACGAGCTTGAATGATTAAACCCGGGTCATGTGTTGCCCTTAACTCGTCTACGTCTCTGACGTATTTCAGCAGATACTGACAGTTTTCTCTTAGATTAAGTTTCAGGTAAGTTTTAGTTATTATTATCAATAATTTACCCAAAAACTCAATATATATTGAGTTTGCCAATGATTGCTATTGATTCATCGTTAAAAAAGGCGATACTCCTCATTACTTTAATTAATTTCTCGACAATTGCTCAGTCGATTTATTTGAAACTTAGCATAATTAATCATTGATCCTAAATCTTGATGATATAATATTTTCCGAATTTACGACGATTTAGTTCCATTCGTTTTGGAACCATTAACGTTTGCAAAAGTCGTTTTTCCATAAGCGAAACGTGTTAAATTCATATGTTCATAACTACTAAATTATTTAGTGAAAGATTCTAAAATAATTCATGTATCTATCAAGAACTATCATTCCTCAAATTTTCAAGAATTTTGGCGTTTTTTTAATATCCATCCAGTAATACCTTAATATTGTGAGTTATACTATCGAAGGCAGTCTTTAAAATGATGCTTATTTCGGTATGAAAAGAAAATTTTATTTTTTATTAGTTGTACAGCAACAATATATGTTTGTCAAACTTTAATAAAAGCAATTATATAGCTTCATTTTCCTCGTCTTTATAACAAAATTACAAATTAACAAAAATAAACATTTTAAGGAAATTTTACTTTTTTTTTTCACTTTACTGAAAGTAAACACTTCTTACCGTCTTTGACCAGACAAATTGATTTAATGCAAACAACTTAAATACAATTGAGGCGCGATTTTAATTTTTATAATTTATCACAATATTATAACCACATTCGTACAACCTTTGACAGAGCTGACAAAGAGCCGAACGCTATGCGGCGCTAGTACATCGCGCACGGTGTGGGGTTCCACATCTCGCCGCGACGCGGCTACCATCGTTCCAGCATTTCTCACCAGCGGTCGCAGGACCAAGCGTCACTAAATATAAACGGTGTCTCAAAATGACCTGACATTTTAAATTGCGCACCATTTTTTTTGTGGCGAACATAGAGTACTAATCTTTGACAACTGGCATCAGGAAATATTGAGGCGTAGTCATGGAGAATTATACGATCGAGCAACGCATAAAAATTTTGAAAATTCACAACAAAAATGGTGAAAATTTTGCAGAGACGGTTCGAAAAATCCCCACGTCTTTTGGTCATCATAACGCACGATTTCGCAACACTGTGGTGCATTTAATCACAAAATTTGAGGTTAGTGGTTCAATTTCGACTACGAAAAGCAGTGGCCGTCCTCGTACCAGTCGGTCGAATGAAAACATAGCCGCAGTAAGTGCGAGTGTTGACGAAAGTCCTTTCACCTTGATTCGCCATCCTGCTCAGCAATTGAACATTTCAAGATCCTCTGTGCAGCGAATTTTGATGAAAGGTCTGTATATGCATGCTTGCAAGATCCAATTGTCACCAAAAGTGCAGCCAGCAGATCATGCGCACACATCCACACATAACATCCATGTTTGTATCTTAAATAAAAATATTCGTACTTTTCAAATAAATAATACGTTTTATTAATAAACTGAAATGTCAGGTAATTTTGAGACACCCTGTACAAAGTTTCCCTAGATACTAACACCCAGTGCATCTAGAGTAGGGTACAATGCCATAGCCCTACTGAAGAGTCTGTCACTATACCCGAAACGAACCGCTAACATCCTTTTTCTGTAGCACGATTCTGTAACTCGGTAACGACTTTTTTCGTCGTCGATAAATAGTAACAGCCAATCACATGGACGATTATAGCAAAACGGGTGCCTCTCATTGGCTGTCCGTAAGCTAAAACTAACGAAAACTGACGCCACGAGTTAAAGAATCGTGCTACTGTCTTCCTATCTTACCGACCAACAGGAACCTGGACAACAACACGATGACGCAGAGATATCAATTTCCACTGGAATCTCCACAATCGGCGGATAGAGGATTTTTATGGCCTTCAACGATATCATCGTTCAAATGTTCGATCCTTTCAGAGTCTACTCCGGCTAACAACTTTCGTGACAAGCGAATACGTCCCTGCCAACTTCGTTGCGCAATGCAAAACTTTTCTACCAACACGGAAAATTTGTACGATCAGTGATTGTGGAGTCTTTTAAATTCATTTCGGAGATTTGACAAGTCGAGGAAGCTTCGCAGAGAAATTCGTCGTGATGGATACAAATTCGAAGGAAATTATTGATCTCAATGAGAATTACGTGTACAACGATATGTTGGCCCGAGCTCTCGTCCAACTGCTTCCCCAAGAAGGTTATCCAATTAGCTTAATCTCTTTTCCCTAAATATATAGGATCTCTCGATAATTCCGTAGTGATCAATTTTGACGGTTTGTTGGCACTTAGAGAGGCCACACATTACCATGTGGCTGGAAAAACTGCAATCAATAAGCGGCGATAAAAAAACTCTCACGACGAGGAACGATTACACGTGGTTATTGCTGTTGGCGATGCAAAGCGGAAAAATTACCGAACCATTCGATAAATTGCCACCGACCAAGGATTTACCACCAATTTCTGATATTATGGTACTCGACAAACTTCAATAATGGCCCGAAGACCAAAGTTCAGCTTATCATTTCTTGAATTTCGGTATTTATCGCGCCTAGCCTCCGCATCTGTTCTGTGAAATGTTCGGGTCAACGGAGCGTGATCTCTGCTGGATCGACGATCTGATATCCGACACTAACGCTGCCACTGACGACGAAGGCAGCCCCTCAAATTGCATCCCACCACACAAATTTCTCCAACTTCAACCTAAACCCATCAATGGGGTCACGTGCTATTTCTCAGTATTCAGCAATGAATCGTGAACAAAATAACCACTTTTTAAATTTTTTTGAACCAACATATCGTGCGTGAGAACCATTGTGGGAACAATTACGATAGCCAAGTTGCTCGAGACACTCGAAATGCTTTTTTATTTCAACTTGATTCACTATCGGTGCCGTGAATCATCGTGGAATTATGAAGAAAAAAAAAATCGACTACATTGTATTACATAGACGATCGCAAGAAATGCACAGTGTCAGACATCTTTGTGCATTTGTAACTCTAAACTGTCGACTCTGCTGAATTAAATTGAACATTATTTGAAAAAAATTATTGTAATTGATATAATAGTTCGGTTTGCGAAATTACTTATCCCTACCCGTGCAGAAATTTGATGCGGAGTTCCCGAATCCTACCACATCCCTATAGGGATCTGATAGGGACGCCGCACGTAGGGATGCCACATTGGAATCCAAGTGGATAGCGCGCTATCTCGCCATTGACGGCGTTTGAGCATTTTTTTCATTTCAAATTCTCAACCGGAACTTGTTGGATCTCCCAACAAAAAAAAATATCCTTTTCGAATGCCGTGTACAAATTTATTGGGAAGTCCCAAGATGCACCCATATCATAGGGAGGGAGTATAGGGAGTCCTCATCGGGATCCAATTTTATTCTGCACTGTTTCCCAATGAACGCCGTTTGAGGATTCTTCCCACGTTCGAATAAGAAAATATGTGAACAGTCGAGAAATAAACTCGACGTGTTGAAACATAATCTGCACGCTCCGTGAGCTTGCATGTGATGTGATGTGATTCAAATCGATTTTTAAGATATTCGTTTGTCGAGCGATTTATATATTTTCAAGATAAGATTTATACTTTTTCAACATATTTTGTTGAGAAAATTTATCGTCCAGAATACGATGGGATGCATGAAGAATCGTATCTTCGGTCCTTGGAATCGAATCCCGAATTCGAATCCAATGTACGAGCACGACGTTTTAGGTTAGAGATCCCATGGGTCATCCCATTGGACCCCTATCGGGAAGTAGGGCTAAGTATTGGAATCCAATTGGATCCCCATGACAATGTAACTCATGGGTCTCACAGACATCACCAAATTTTTAAGGGCCTGGTACCGCGGGTCCCTTGATATTATAGATACGGCTGTGTCACGTAATTTCACTTTGTCCCTTCCTCTAGCATTTGCCCTTGTTATTTGTAAAAAACGTTATTTTTTTCTAAATAAATCATAATTCTTGCAATTTTCAATTTTTTTTTCATAAGATTTTAGGGTCATACTCTTGAGATATGATAGTTTAAGGAAAAAACCAGCTGCATAGTGAGCGTTTTAAAAAAGGTATTTATTTTTATACCTGAATAGTTATTTCGGAGTGATATAAAGAACGATAATCATGAAAAATGAGCGATTTATTATAAAAAGTGGCCCCCTTTTGGGCGGGAGCTTACTAAGCTGAAATTTTACTGAACTTACGATGGTAACACGACTGCAGCTCAGTTATACAGCCGTTTGGACAGCGGTTTTCCACAGCTTCCCTGTGCCCTTGTGCAAATGCGATATAGGAGTGTATTGAAAGGGAATGGCAGCGAACAATATTCTGAGGGGTGAGTGACAAAGATCGGGTCACATTGATAGCGATGGCATCGTAAGAGCTCAAAAGAGCTGTCGACGGAACCCACAGAAACCAAAAAAAAATATATATATAATTATGCAAAAATATTGATCTAATGCTTGATATCACATGATTGTTCTCGAAACTTCCGCTGTGAAAAATAACCAGTGTTTGCCTTTGAATCCCTTGCCATCAATTATGCGGAGTTAACTTCCGAGAAAACTTCGCTGTGACCTGAAACGATAAAGTATAATTGTTAACAATAAATATTCAACAAAGAGGACCGAATTAACATTCGACAAATTTTTCTTTTTTCAATCTCGCGATCGATCTATCTTAATTTCCAAGGGGTTCAAAGTTGACGAGGTCGAAAATCCAATAGTACTTGAGTGTCCATTTGGCAATGGTGCCCGCGTTAGGGAATACTCCGGATAATCTTCTATCTCATTTGATTCGTCAAAAGTCTCGCTCTGTCCGTTCGATCGCCAGATGGACGGAGACAGTTTAGAAGAGACACTTGCGTCGTGGCTGCTGCCCAAAATATATTGAGAATAATTCGATCGAATATCTATTTAAAACACATTATACGGGTGTTTCAGTGTCGACGACTTATCATCGAACTCGCTGTTACTGCATGATTTATAGCCGCAAAGCAATCAGTCGATATGCGTTTCGCTGCATTATTAATGAAGCGGGAGCCAATTCACAATAATATCCAGCATTATAATAGGAATAATATATATAATAGAAATAGTATATATAACAATGAGGGATATTATAATATATGATACGTAGGTATAGACTATAAATAATTTATAGTAATGTTATAAATATATTAATATAATGTACAATAGCATTAATTTAACAAACAGTTCCGTGACTATCTGACATATAGACAACGCACAGCCCAAACCACTGAAAATAGAAACGTAAAAATTGGAAGATATGTTCCTTAGAAGTTGTCGAGGTGCACTGAAAAAGGATTATTCGAACATCAACTGTTAAATGGGTGAAATGGGGTGTAAACGTTTATATGGAAAATTTCATTCCTTGCGTGTGTCAATTTGAAACTTGGTATAAATATTCTTCAAAACAAATAAAACCCATATTTTAGGATTTTTTTAAACCCCTAATTTGGGGTGCAACGGGATGTTGAATTTTATATGAGAAATTCGATTCCTACTACCTAACTATTACTTATCTACTTTTACCTCAATGAAATTCGGAAGATATGTTTGTTAAAGGGTGTAGAGGTGCACTAAAAAAGAATTAGCTAGTCGCATGGTCAAATTATATGTGGGTTGTTCGAGAGTATCTCTTGCCCAAAACTTGAATGCAATTGCCGAAGACCATAAATCATATTGGGTATATGAATAATTTCGTAGCGAAATTTCCACATATGGTTTCGCAGACGTCTTCAAAAACCACTTGAATGACTTCTTTGCCCAAAGAAGTCAGGACTTCTATGAAAAAGGGATAATAAAGCTCGTGGAGAGATGACCGAAAGTCATTGAACAGAATGGTACATATGTAGTTGATCAACATCGCTTTTTGTTTTTGTAAATATTTTGTGTTTCAAATTTACTCGATTATCGCTACGGATTTATGCATAGACCCAATGCAATGTTGTCTACAGAATTATATCCGGTCTTGATACGATTTGTACGACACTGGACTTCAAGGTTGGCACTTTTATATTACTATTTCATTAATTACCAATTATTCCATTAATTATGCTTTAAACGTGACTATTAACAATACAAGTCATTATCCTGTATCGTCGTCCATCCCTTCGGTCTTCACGAAACAATGGAATTTCATGATGCTTCATATCCAGTTGGTATGGTACAGTGAACGATTTACCAATGTTCAGCACAGGCTCTGTTCTATCGGTGGAATGCTTTTTTAAACGCGTTGTAAAACATATTCGAGCTTCGAAGATTAAATGAATATACGCATTTCAAATTGCATCCTACGGACCGTGGGCATATCGGCGTTCCCGACGCATCGAAGATTAGTGAGAGTTTTCAATTGGTTAATGACCAGGTGAAAATTATGAACATGTGCCGTTACCTCCACGTAATACAATTCACAATTGTGTGCCTACGCGAAATAAATATTTTTTCAGGTGTTTTATGTTCTTTCAATAATTGAATAATTTCATTCTCGATTGGTGCTTTGTTGGAGCGCCGATCCATTTTGTCATTCGGTGACAAAATACCCCTGCTGTAACAAATCACCCGGGAGAAAATAATTATGGAAATAAATACGTCGTGTTGAAATGACATTCGTATCAATTGGAAATTATCGTTATTGACAATTTGTTGCTGTTACGAATGTGGTGATGAAGGTGTGAAACGAATGAGTGATGGCGACGAGAGTTGCTGCAAAATGAAGCGATTCTCAACCTCGAAAGACGTCGAAAAATTGTGCTCGATTAGTCAATTTTTACGCACTACAATAATATTAATTTTTGAACGTTGCTTGTTTGTCCCCTCTCATACGCGAACGAACGATGCTAAGCCGTTTTTTTTTTTTTATTTCTCGGACTGTAGAAGAACGGAGGCAGTAATTACAAAATTACTTACGATCAATTACGAAAAATAATAAGGAATAAAAATCGTTGAAATAATTTGAGCTATGTATATTCATTTATTACAACAATAATGGCCAATGGACTCAAAATATGGACTGGCAAGATCGGCTCATTTTAGATTTGAATAAATGTCAGATAACAATATAAATTTTTGTGTATCTACCTAAACATGGAGATTTCAATATATATCATGAGGATTAATATTTACGCAAGCCTCGTCAGTCCAAGCTTCATAGGGCTCTGCATTCAGGCTTCGTCAAATATCTCCCGACACACAATACATTCAGTCTCGTGGTTCTTCGATGAACTTTCGATTGTAGAATTTTTCCGTCCTCGATAATTCCCTCATTTTTTCCGACCTCTCTTTTCTATTCTATTTATCCTTTAATATTAAAAATAATAACAAAATAATGTCTGTTATTGAAGAACGCGAAGGTGTTGATGTCAATATTAGTAGTGATTGCCACCTCTCTAATCGCCACAGTGGCGGAATCAGCTCCGTATCACACTTTCAAACATAGAGGTTGCCAACGTCCTTGCAATTTCACCCTCAACGCGCCAAAAGAAGTTCCACTTCGGAAACGTTGGACTTGTCAGCAATATACGTTATATGTGCGTACGGAGAACGAGAGTAGGGGGAAGATACGCACTGCGCGGAGGGCAAGAAAAACTTTCCAGGTAGAAATATTCCGATGATTTACCGGCTTCGCCATTGCTCGCTTTTTCAAGTGCACAAGGCGAACGTCCCTGATAGGACGCTTCATCCCCCTCCCCTTCACCAAGAAGATTGTTTAATAAACCACGTGCTGAAACATCTCGTTTTACTAACGAAGTTAAGCACCTCGTTCGATGAACGAGATATCCGTCAGTCGCGGCCGGGACTACAAACGAAACACGCGGTCACCATACACCTTAATCTCGCTTTTTTTTTTCCTTCTTCTACCCAACGATTCCGATCAGTCGTTTGAACTTTCGGATATTTTCGTTTGAAATTAATTCACATCGTGAGGGCGTGCGATATTTACGATCGTTGAGGACATTCCATGAATTCGACAATTAACCACCAAGGCGAGTTATCCACGCAATATTCATTTTACTTTTCAATATCTTCGACACGGTGAATTTGACGTGAAAAGTGCGCTTTTCCTTCGATGCAATTTTAAACTTGGTTAATTGAGGATCTACACCATTTTGGCGCTTGGAAAAATAGGTATAAAAATAATACAAAATGTTGACGCGACTATTAAAAATATAAAATAATTTTTCTTTTTCACAAATGCATTATATTTTTATGAAGAAATTAAAGAAAAATTGAATAAAGTAGATTATTAAATTTAAAAAATTAAATAATTAGATTAAGAAAAATTGAATGAATTAGGTAAATAAATTAGTCAAATAGGACCCTCTTTTCAAACTGGCTGACTAAATGTCTCGAGATCTACGCAACTGATTTTGACGAACTTTATACAACATATTCTATATAACATTATCTGGGATGTAGCATGGGATTTTTTTTATTGGATACCGCTTTTATTTTTTATTAATTTTCCAAACTCAAGATTTTGGTAAAAATCTATTTTTTTTTCAAACGGCTATCATTTTTGCGAAATTAAAAAAAAAATTCCCTGTGCTACCCTGTAGCTGTTGCCTTTCTTTACAAGATTTTTTTTTAAATTTATCAGACGATCCCTGACAGAGAAAAAAATGCCACCATCGGCAAAGGATTTTCAAAAGAGAGTCCTACTATACGATTTATATCTCTGCTATTTAGACATTTCTTTAAATTTGTTTTTCTTAAATTTGTTCATAAACCTATAATGTATTTGTTAAAAGTCAAATTTATTTTATATATTTAATAGTCGCGTGAAATTTTTAATTTATTTTTGTACCTATTTTTACGAGCGTGAAATAAGACAAGCGTCAAAAAGGATAAAATTCTGCCTGAGAACTACGAATTTTAGTGCATCCGAAAAGTTCCGACTATTCGGAATTGAAATTTTCATTCTCCGCGGTGATTTTCGAAATCTTTTACCGGAAGTTCCCGTTGAATCGGGCATTTGTTGAATTTAACATTGATATGTTGAGTTTTTTTGCGATCTAGGCAATCGAAAAAAAGAATTTTCGGTGGTGATTTGAAGAAAAATTGCCTATACGGTTTGTGAGAAAATTAAGCAATGAATATATCTGAAACCCATTGAATAATTAGTTTGTAAATTGATATCAAAAGACGATGGGATTTTAATTATAAGTCTTAGGTTTGGTTTATTTGATTACTTTTTTTTTTTCATGGGCATTTCCGCATTCATCATTAGAATGTCAATAATTCACGTTGTTGGAATTTCTATTTTCGGGAAACGTTCTGGCGAGGAATAAATTGCGTGAAATTAAGTTTATCAACGTATATCCGGCCAGGACCTTGACATTTCCCTGCATAGGCAAGCCGTTAAGTATTTTTTTTTTTCATTGCCAACCTGATCCACGGAAGGGCACCAATAAAAAAAATCGTGGCAGGGCCAAACACAAAGTCGGTATCGCGTAGTCACTTTTCTACGCGGAGTGTCTTCACGGGAGGTGGTAGCAAGGAGGGGGAGGAAACATATAAGTAGGAAGGTAGATTTACTTTGAACTCATGTACATTACAATATGAGTCCACGATCAGTGTGTTTCGCTACACGGAGTGAGTGATTGAAATTTTCAAAAAAATCCTACGCTATTGTTTCGTGCAAAAATATCATCTCAAAAACTACCGATCTACAAGGAAGTGTCGAAAAAAAAAAAAAAAAAAAAACGTTCGCGAATCTTCAACTCATCGGTATAGATGACGTTCGAGAAAATCGACATGTTCGTCAATCTTACTCGTGTTTATCGTGTCCGAAAATACAAATGTTTTTGTTGTGCCAATAGTGTGATAATCGTGTCCAGTAGTTTATTTTACTCTATTTTGTTTATGAGAGGCATTTCTTTTTTTTTTCGATTTGGGATACAAAATGTATAGGAACGATGATGTTAATCGCTGAAAGCATATCATCTCAATGAAAAATACGGATCCCCCCAACGAGAATACCAGAGAGAATGTTAATGAAGATCTAACGATCTAGGAAGAATTTTCGATCCGACCCTTCCCCATACGTATGTAAATAAACGTTCGTCAATTCTGCTTCGGGCGACTCAAAGCAATCGACAAGAACTGCCGATTATGTATGATACGAAATCACGTATACGCATATCGCATTATTATATGATTGGAAGATCCTGTCGGCTTATTCTTACTCGTCTTGGAAATTATTAATCGTGATGCAAGAAGAAAACACTTATTTTTCACGTTACTAATTCAACGCTCTTTATAAATGACCAGTTACCCGGTAGCCCCTATTATTGATAGTAGAAAAAGAAAATATCCGCTCGAGACTTGAACTCGTTATTGAAATAATTGCCAATTTATTCATCCGTTATTCGCGGTCTTATTCAATGTCAATTTTATTCAAATATCCTGCCAACAACGTGGCTCGATATACGTGGATTATTATGCACATTAACATATCAGTCGATCTCCCGCGATATCTCGTCGCTAATTTTGAATAATTAACGATCCATATTATAATGATGATCCATATGATCGATAATCCGTCATTGTTCGCCAACAATCATATCGTTCGTCTTACAACTTCATTTGTAATAACGTTTCGAACGTTTGGTAGGTTAAAAAATAAACATTCCCACCATTGAGACATAATTCCGTGTTGAAAAACAAAAAATGTCTAAATGCTGTATTTAAAATACTGCAAAGTTTAAAATCCTTTAATGTTGTCTGGAATAATTAAGTGCATATTAAAAATTTAGGTATTAAGGCTTTCAGTACATTTCTACAATGTCTCAAAGTGGAAAAAAATCATTTGAAGACTTCGTGCGTTTAATTTTATCTCACGAAGAATCTTATTTATTTAAAGAAAGAAAATTATTGAAAGAAATAAACTTTTTGAAAGTTGAAAAAATAAAATTTTAGAAAAAAAATTATTTTACAAAATTTCGAAAAATTTTAGAAGAAAATAACTAAAATTCTCGAAGAAATAAAATAAATTTTTGTAAAAATAAAATTATTGAAAGAAATAAAATTTTCTTATTTATTGAAAGAAAAGGAAAAAATAAATGAATGGTCGCTCTTAAATATTTCGAGAGCCTCGTTCGATTGTTCCTCACTGTTATTGCTTTAATTTTTACTGCTCGGAATATTTTGCGAAAAATGTTGAAGCTGACGCAGTAAAGATTGATCGGTTTCATTGAGACGTGTGGCGCGATCAGAAATAAAATGCGATCAATGGATACGGCCATGTCCATTATTTTATAGTTCACTCAATAAAACTATCGTCTGCAACGCGTTATGACAGAAAAAATTTTGTTCTCTCTCGCCGTTTATTGTAATCATCATTAACGAAGTTCAACGCTGAATGATAAGAAGTATTAAAATCGCTGAAACAGGTTTCGAAAACGTGTACGTATGACAATTTTCCTGTGGCGAGAAATATGGTCGAGTTTTTGCAAGCCTAATTAATGGATATCGCGAATGACGTATGAAGTATGCACACGTTACGGTTTAACGCCCAGAATCTATGTATCATGTCGCGCTTTTTATCCGATCCCGATGAGCTTTAATTATCAGCGAATATTAAGAGGTAAAACTGATTTTACATGTCTCTCGATACTGTACGCGACGTATAACGTACACAGCGTGTTTCTCGCCAATACCAGCCAGACCTATTGAAAACAAAACGAAAAGATATCTTCGCGTAGCTTTGATAGCTTCAAGATTGACAGCTGTCAATTGCGTTTACAATCCAAACAAATCGGATGCGACGTAGTCACCACTTTCAGATTTTATGCGGAATTCTACAAAATAACTTCACGGAGTCGTGCTTTATCATCCTCTCAGCCTTCATGATAGCACTTTTCACACACATTTTTGCTGCGACTCATGCACGTTTTAAAAGTTTCGCGAACAAATTCAGATTTTTCCATTAACAAACCCAAGCAAATAAATCGAGTATGCACTGGGAGAAAAGTGCACGGTATTTACAAAAAAACGCTCATGGTAAAAGAGGGTACAGTAAAATTTCCTATAGTTTATTGATACTGTAATCATAATATGGTTGACACAACTATAAGCGAAGAGCATATCCAAACATGCAATTTTGTTGGCGTCTTTGACTATCTATTATCTTCAAAATAATTATTAACTATTGTAAAAGGCTTGGAAAAATAATTTACAGTTAATTCAGTGCTATCACAAAATCGGCACACAAATGCTTTATACCGCACGATAAGATTTGTTCCGGTTAAACTTATACTATTCTATTCAACTTTGCACGATTCATATGGTTAACGTTAACATTTGTCGAGCCTAATTTGTTACAAGATCTTTCGGAACGTGGCTAAACGAAAAAAATTATGGTAATCTTTACTCATATGGTAGACGTAAATAATTCGCAGATCGTGTCAATGAAGTAGAAATATCAGTAGCACACTATGATCGATATAGATATACACGCTTATTAATTTATCAGTTTTCGCAATTCGAAATTTTGAAAACTGTTGCGATGCGTGAAAAAAAACCCATTTAAGGAGGTTGGAGTGTTACCCACAATATAAGATTTAACAATAAAAAAATATATGTTATTGTCCAGACTATACTGAGTCTTGACGAATTTTGTGAATTTCTTTCACCACAAAATACCAGAGTTAAAAGATTGTAATGTATGTAACTTTACGTGCGCTTAGATAAGCAAGACGTTCACGCGTAGCGTGAACGGGTTACGTATTTTTTTATTACGTTTTTTTTTGCTATTTAGCACCAAAATAAACCATTTTTAACAATGGATTAACGTAAACTAAACCATTGTAAACATTGAGAATTTTAAAAAATCCATCTTGCCTATCGAAAACCATATATATTCAATATTGAACCGTGAAGGCTGATAAAAGATTACGAATCTTTTTAAACTTTTTAATATTTTAAGTATAATATTTTAATCCTCCAATCTGATAAAAGTTTACGACTCTTTCATAATAATCATTAATAATTTTATACTTTTCCAAGCTGCTAGTAACATAACAGTTTTTCTTTTTCATATAAAAAAAAGTATAAATACGCATAATTTTGCTCTTTAATTATATATTTTTTTGAAAACTGCTCATCTACGGAATGAATCTTTACCTCGTATACATTTTTTCAAGGTTTATTGAGAAAAAAAACACTGGTAAACCGTCATTTGACTCAACTGGACCGCTCCAACGTTCTTCAGTAGTGACATATATTATCAAAAAGGCGATTTGCGCAAAAATTCACCTATATTGGAGGTATCAGCTATTCGGAAGTACAGCCGGAATTACTTTTGTCTGCTGTTATGCTAAATCTACGATTATAATGACATAGGTACCCGACACCATCGTGGCAGCGTACGTAGTATAGGCAGAAGATAGGTAGGTAGGTTGTAGGTTCGATTCCATGTGTAGGCGAAATATTTTCTTCGAAAGAAATCATTTTAGGAGGTCAGGGCTTGACGAATTATGACAAAAAATCATTGAGTTAAGAACTCTTAGTTCATTTTTTTTAATTTTGAATTTATGAAATATTCTATACATTTAGTATAAATCACTATAAACATCGTCACAAATCACAAACAACATTTTTATCAATGTATTTATTTGCTTACCCAATATAAATATATATATAAAAAAAGTATTTGCACACCTCGTGTTTTTAAGATTATCCTGCGAAAAAAAAATACTTTAGCATTTGTTTTTTTTTAAGAAAAATAAAATTTTCGATACAAATTTTCAAGGTGTGGCAATACTTTTTTCTTGAAAACACGAGATGTGCAAATACTTTTTTTATATATATATTTATATTGGGTAAGCAAATAAATACATTGATAAAAATGTTGTTTGTGATTTGTGATATATATATATATATATACAGTGGGTAAAAAAATTATTTGCGCACCCCGTGTTTTTTCGAAAATTTTTATCGAACATTTTATTTTTCTTCGAAAAAAAGAAATGCTAAAGTATTTTTTTTTCGCAGGATAATCTTAAAAACGCGAGGTGTGCAAATACTTTTTTTACCCGCTGTATATATTAGACCTATTCACTATTAGGATCTTGGGGGAGTCATTTTTTTTTTTTGATAGTGTAAGGAAATATCAATTTTATGAAACCCTACTATATTATTTAGCATTAAACAATCAACGTATGCTTGTAAGATTGTTGGTTGCCGTTAACATGTGTGCATAATTTACGCAACTGCTAAAATATCAAGAAGCAGTGCTCTATTTTGACCAGTAACTATGACTATAAATTATGATTGTCCCCTCAGAGAAATAGAAAATATGGTTGAAAATACCATACATTTTTCTCCGTGTGTAGAAGATTCTTTCCAACTTTGGTGTAAAAGTGTTCCGACGTGAGAATTTTCGATAGGCGAAAGAATGCGCTCCAGAGATACGTACCTGGAATCTATGAGATTGAATGAGATGATGAGATTGCTGAGATGAGTTCTATGAGATTGAATGAGGCCCTGTAAATTGAAGAAACGATCGTGTAAAGGTGCACGAATCTATGCACGAATGCCAAACAAATCGCAGAGGGCTATATCAGCGTCATTGTATAGAGAAAAAAAAATCATACCGATCCGTCATCGTCAACAAAAAATCTTTGCCAAGCTTCCAGCCTCCGAGGCGAAATATCGTCATACTGTACGGAAACTTTGCGTGAAGGAATGCACACGGTTTATCTTGCTTCATTAATATTCCCACTAGACACATTGACACGTTATCGGCACTTTCCTCGAGTCAGTATCGAGTTATTTGTTCACGTGATCATGTTTTGTGTTGCGTTTTGTCTCAACAATAACAACAACAAAAATGTATTCCATTTGTTATGCTAGAGCATGCTCTTTGTATCAGTAAATGCAGATTCTTTGCTTCGACGGGATACAATGCAAAATAAATTGGTAAATTTTGCCTTTTTTTTTAATATTCAGGTGACGATGTCGAAAAAGCAGAGGGCCGGGTAGATTTCGAAAGAGCGATAGCACTCACAGGTATCGTCAATTAAATATTTATGCATTCTCTTAATTAATTATTTCTCTCTATGGACAAGTGCCATTTTCGTTTAGATGGTAAATACGAGACAAAATTCAATTTCAACAGGATATGGAAAATTCAACTATCTTCTTCTTTTGGCCATTCTGCCGGCAGGATGTGCCAGCATCTATTCGTCAACCTCGATGTCCTACGTCCTACCCTCAGCGGGCTGCGACCTTAAGCTTAGTCTCTTCGACAAGGGAATCTTAAACTCGATGCCATTCGCCGGTATATCATCGCTGAATAATTACAAAATTATAAAATTGAAAATCCTTGTAAAAACCATCGACAAATAAGTCGAGTTGAAGACGGAATGCTAATTTGATCCTGTTGGATCTAATGTTATTTTTCCAAAGTACTGATTCGATTCTTGTCCGATCCAAATTCGTCATTTTTTCCCTTTAAGGCAGTATTTTAATCTAAAGGCTTTTTCAGGCTTTTTTTCGGGCTTAATAAAAATATATATATATTTTTGGTATACATTTTTTAGTCTTTTTATTGATGTTTCAAGAAATTACAAAAAAAAAATTGTGCAAAAAAAAGTATTGAAAAATTTACGGGCCTCCAAATATGGCCCTAGATAAAAAGGGTTGGTGCGGTTGAAATGATTGCAAATCTCCCATTCATCTGAAAGAGAAATAAAACCAATTTTCTTAATCAATAAGAATGCCATTATGGCAGGTAACGGAGAGAAAAAAAAATTATAAAAATGGCGACAGTCTGAAAAAGTTCATTTTTCGCCATTTTTTTTCAAATAAATTTTTTTATAATGGTAATAATAATAATTTTGCAATGTCCGAGGTAAGGACCGTAGAGGGATATATACTGAAGGTCTATACCAAATTTAAAGTCAATCGGTTGAATAGAACTCGAGATTTTATGTCAACCAGGTTGAAAAAAGTAGCTTCGAGAAAAAACGCGTTTGAAATCACAAATCACAACTATCTCAGTAGTATAATGGCATGTTATACTTACGTTATATTAATCGGCTATCCTGCCTCATAAAGTGTGATTTCCTCGGCTACGAAATGATGACTTTCTGAAGCTCGTTCTTCCCTGCGAGCAGTTCTAACTTCCTTAGAAGTTTCTGAAGCCAGTGTGGCCTCTTAATCCGACCATATTCAAATCGCTATAAATAAATCGTAAATATTGGCAATTTTAAAAATTCGCTATATTTCGCTATAACTAAATCGTAAATATTGGGAATTTCAAAAATTCGCTTTTTATCGCTATATAACTAAATCGTAAATATTGAGATCGCTATAAATAAATCGTAAATATTGGGAATTTCGACATTTTCTTTTTAGAGAATATTTTTAAGAGTGTATACTTTAAGAAAATGCAAAAAAAATCGATTTTTTTTTCAAATTTCTAGACTAGAATACTGCCTTAATTTCGGTTTGCCAAACATGTCAATATCTCAATTACATTCCGACGTCAGCCTGCGATATCGTTGAATTAAAAAAAAAATTGAGTTTCGTTGCGATTTTGCTTAGCCTAATTGCACTCGTTTTGCACCAAATGAAAGATGCTTCGAAAAATTAATTATGCCGAGATTAAAGGAAGCAGGATTTAAAAAAATGTCGTTAAGAGCATGCTACTTTTTATATTAAACTACCAGATCCAAACCAAGGTCATAATCTAATGTTAAAAATGTGTTTTTTTTCTATTTCTCTAAGAATGCTCATTAGTAGTACACTGCAAGAAAAAAAAATCTAAGAGCAGTACTTATTCGACTCGTAGAATGATGATTATTATAAGTTTTATCGTTACCACTGCTACTATTGGTACTATTATTTCTATCTTGATTGACTTCAGGCATGATCGTATCATCCTTTTTCTGGGGTTTTATGAGCGACACATTTGGCCGTAAAAAGATCCTTGTGTACGGCTATCTGGCCGGGTGTACGGTCACTTTGTTGAGTTCACTGTCGCAGAACTCGGCGATGTTGATATCTTTCAAATTCTTGAGTGGCTTCGTGTAAGTATAAATAATTCTATATATAGTTGCTCGCCAAAAGCGAAGCAAAATTTTCAATCTTCCAAAGAAACGTTATAAACGAAAATTCGCGCGCTTCGCAACGCAATAAAATTCGCATTATTCGATTAATTGATAACACAAAATTTCCATTGAAATTAAGACGCTTTTTATCGCTGCGTCTCCCTCGTCAACGGAATAACATTATCAAGTCGGCGTAGCGTCGCAATATTTGGAACTTGCTAATTATTTAAATCCAATGCAAATAGTTTATCGGGGCCGTTCTCAGCCCTCATGTCGTATCTCGCGGAGATTCACAGCGACCAGCAACGCTCCCGAATTTACATGTGGCTCGGAATCTTCTACTCGATCGCGCATATAACTATTCCCTGTAAGTAACAACTTTATACGAATCGTCATTTTTAAAGGAAATCCCCAATGTCATAAGATCTGGGGACTGCCCAAGATATTTCTGCACGAATTTTTTTGAGAATTCGTATTTGATGAATCCCACATTTTTTTCTCATACGCACGTCACGTACTATCGTACTCGAGTCTAGCTGTTTATTTATATATTTTTTAAATTTATTTCCACGGATCTCTGATGCATCGATTTTGCCGATTGGTTATCTCACTTTCAGGCTTAGCATGGTTGATAATACCTCAAAAGTGGCAGTGGACCGTGTTCGGAGAGACTTACAGGGTGACGTCCTGGAGAATATTTTTGGCCGTCTGTGCGGTCCCTGAATTATCAGCGTTCGCAGCTTTCTTGCTGTTACCGGAGAGTCCTCGTTTCCTTATCTCGAAGGGCCGCGATCAGGAGGCCCTCGAGGTTTTCAGAAGAATCTACACTCTCAATACTGGCAATGAGCCAAACATTTATCCGGTACGTTATATCGTTTGAAATGAAAAAAAAAAACAAACTAAAACAAAATAAAAGAAAGCCATATACGAGATTGCGAGGACATGGAAGATGCGAAACTTCCCGAATGTCGTATTATTATTTATCGTATCCCGGCTGGGTTTACCCTCCCACGACTCAATTCTCATCCTTAATTAGATGTGGGCTACAAGCGCGTGATAGACCAGATATACAAATGGGCTGCCGATCGAGCGCACTTGTAGGCTATCGATGAGATACCCAGGTAGTTCTAGGATAAAAATACATAAAGCTCATTCATTCGGTTTTTTTTTTATCTTCAATTTTTTTTTGCTCTCTCAACAATATTTTCTTTCGTATCCAACGCATCGACTTGTGGTGGTGAACTAATCGAAAAATTTGGCGATATCCGATCGACAGGTGAAGAGCCTAGCGACGGAGGATTACGTCCCGGACGATGACAAGACACTGACGGGATTGCTGAGCAATGGATGGCAGCAGATGAGACCGCTTTTCAAACGTCAGTACGCAATGAGATTGACACTGATAGGTGCTCTACAAGTAGGCGGCACCGTCGGGTAAGTTACCAAAAAAATATATTCAAGTCCACCCGTGCAGAAATTGTCGTTGGGATCCAATTGGATTCCTATGGGTACTTGTCCCTACTTTCTGATTGGGAGCCAATGGCTCGTCCCACTGGATCCCTATAACAAAATGTCACGACCGTACATTGGATTCTAATCGGGATTCCTCATTGAAATCGAATGTGAGAATCCAATTTGAATACGAAATTATTTACCACGTTATCGAACAGAATCCTATATGATTCTTGATGAATCGCTTTGCATGCTGTACGTTGAATTTTCCAAAGAAAATATATAGGTATACAAAATGAGTGGATATTGAAAAAGCATCAATGTTATCTTAAGCCTAGAACTCATGTATCATTTTTCTACCTTTTAACTCGTGACTGGGACAGATTCTCACCCCACGCGTTTCTTGTAGGCACAATCCGATCCATTGAGCAATAAAGAGAAACATTAGGAGGATTGAAAAGGGCATGTTGAACAAGTTTGGAATTATCGCCCTGTAATTCCTCAAAAGTCTGCCGTATAAAAATTAATCCTACTTTGGTGAATAGGAAATTTATCTGGGAAAAAAAAAGTCTGACGACGAAATTCTTGTTATCCTTATTGTTTCACAGATAATCGCTCTTAAATGACTAAGGCCATATTTGCTTAACGTGCCCCGATAGTGGGGTAAGTTGAGCATGAGTATGAGGTAAGTTGAGCAAAGTAAGAATTGCGTTGAAAAATCAGACGTATGCAACATTATTTGGTACAATGCAGTAATAAACCAACAGTTGCTTGTTAATTTGTTAGATTTTGAAACATTAACATTAATTGCAATGAACTTTGAAATATTTTTTCTCATATAATGGTAGAAGAAAATCTTTCACGCATGTTTTTTCTTTTACTTTTGGGTGCAAAAATAATGAAACTTCACGGGTTACCGCCTCGTTGAGCCCCATGGCAATGGGCGATGGCCTGATGTGTTCCCCACCCCCATACCTCTCTTTTCGCTATTTGATGCACCTGCGTGCGATGCTTAGTTTTTGAGATATTTTGATTGCCCAACTACCCGACTGCTCAACATGCCCCTCCTTACATAAATCTTTTCATTTTTCGATGAGGAAGATAAAGGTGTATGGCAAATTCAATTTGATTAAAATTAAATTAGTTGAAAGATCGTTTAAGAGCCCACGTAGGCCAAAAATCAACGGAAATCGCATTTTTTAAATAAAAATGTTTTATTTGTTTTCTGATTAACAGATTATCAAACGTTGTAGAGCGTTTTGAAGAAGAAATATTGATCTTATTTAAAAAAAATAGTCTTATTGTAATCCGTTCGAAAAGTATAATACATTTATTTTCGCATATGAAAATGAGTGTGATCACGGTCTCCAATTGACAATGTTGATTTATAGCTTAAACGCACTTTAAAAGTCGACTGGGGTGGGTACGTACGGTGTCCCTAATAAATCTCTATAGAGTTGTGGGTGCCTCTTGGGACACCCCAACAAAGTTGTGCATGGGATCACGAAAGAATATTTTCCTTTTTCGGGGGAATGTAATAAATTTTGATTGAGAAAAAAAAAAGTTCTCAATCGACGTCAATCGGGAAATGGCGCGGAATCCACATGGATTCGAATTTCGAATCTTTTCGATTTCGATTTCGATTCGAGGACTCCCAAAAAAATTTCTGCACGGGCACACTCCTGGCGAATGTATCTCAATTTCCACATTCGCAATTCATGTGCATGGCCGTTTATCACTTCGAATCAGATCGAATTCCCTGAGGCTATGGATGCCACAGCTATTCGCCCTTATCGAGACGTACGAGAGCGAACATCCGGTAAAGACTTCCGGTCCATTTCCGTCTATATGCTACATGATCAAGCACGCTAGTCAAAAAGTCCCGCACGATCATAGCGGCAATAACACCGCGCAACAGCTAGCTTTTTGTGCACCGGTACGTAAATCCATCAAACGATTCGTTCTTTTTCATATCATTGATTAGTATCGTCCGTTGACCATACTATTTTAAGAACTACACACGAATTAATGTTTATTTATTACGATTTCTCATATTTATTATTTAATTCAATATTACGTTGATTTTGATTCACTGATTTGGTGCTCTTTATACCATTGTGGATAATTAGCTGATTACTCTGTTCATCCTGTAATTTTTGTAACCCTTCATGGTCACCTTGGGTAAAATTGAACGGTCGATCAATTTTTGGCGTAAATATATAATAGTTCTCGGCTTTGAGTGGGACTGTATTCATAAATAAAATTTACCCTCTTCACATGTCGGAATAAATACCTTTTTTGGAACGTGCACTATGCTACTATTTTTTTCCCAAAAGTAGCATATCTAAGGAGTATTACTTCCAAATTTTAGGTAAAAATGTTGAAAATTCACGGAACTATAATTTTTGTAGCAAAAAAGTGTATTTTTTGTGTTTTCACCTCTTTATGATTTTTTTTAAACATATCGCCATTTTATTTCTTATAAATACATTTTTCGTAGATCATCTAGAAAGTTCAAAGCATGTTTCATGATTTGTTGAACCACTTCGGACGGGTAGTTTGGTTACAATACTTTCTTGAAAACTGACTGGGTAGAATCGACCCAAGTGTGACCACCGCGATTGAATTTGGATGTGTGACCATGAAGGATTAATTTGATTTTTTATTTAATATTCAAGATGATCTTATAATAAAAAATTTGGTTCCACAAAAATTCTTCGGTGCCAATGAAAGGCACGAAGAGATGAAGAGTCGAAACACTACGAAAAAAATGAGATTGAAGTTTGCATCGTTGGAATGCAACGGAAATGATTATTTTTCAATCGCTCGAGTTTATTTTTGGCAAATCTTCGTTACGAAAAACCTTCGATCATTTTTTACGTCACTCCTTTAGAAATATAGAATTTGAATCTGCAAAAAAGGAATTCGTAAAATAATAAAAATGAGGAAATAAAAATATAAAAAAAGAATTTTCGTTGGATTCCAACGATGCAAACTTCAAGACCATCGAAAAAAAGTGACAAGATTGTACCAATGAAGGACTGGATTGCTTACACTCTTAAGAAAGATATGCCAATGACAATTGAAAGGGTTAAAAAAATTATACACCTTTATGTAATATCGATTATTACACATTTTTAATTCATATTTATATTATATTTACTATTTATTTATATGAACTTTATATAATTGATTATCCTATTTTGAAGAGAATTTACAATACGGATACGCTTTTATCAAATGATAATTATTACTTACATGTGATCTCTTACCATTGATTGACGATGTTTAAAAAAATAAACGGTTGAATTGAACGGTCTTTTTCATTCTCAGGTAGTTCTGAATTCGACCGTCTATTTGAATTCTATCGTCATTGCCGTGACTGGCGTAATCGGATACACATTAGCCGGTACTCTCATCAACGTTGTCCAAAAGAAACGACTGATGGGTGAGAAAACTTTTTCTTTTTGTAAATACCCGCCTAAGCGCAAAAATACATCAAGAATTTCAATGGAATCGAATAATCGAAGCACAAAATTACTTTGTACAGTATTTTGCTTCCTGTCCGCTGGTCTCTGCTGCGGTGTTCTTTACTGGGCCGAGGATTCCAATGGTATCCTCGGGATATCGGCGGTCTACGTTGCACTTTCGAGTATCGGCGGTGCCGCAATTATCAACGTTATCGTTGATAACTTTCCCACGTGCCTTCGGTAATAACGGATCTGCGGGTGCTCCAGGACTACGTTCCAACATTTCAAGCTTTAGCATTTGGTTTCAGTTTGATTATCTTTCGAAAATCCGGGAATGTTTCGTTTTTTTTGCTTCATTTCAGAACAATGGCCATAAGCATAACTATGTTGGCGGGACGATTCGGAGCCATTGCCGGCAATTTAATGTTTCCGGTTCTTATGGGCGCTGGGTGTTTGGGCCCTTTCGTCATGATCAGCACTGCTTGCTTGGGTGAGTTTTGCATTCGTGAAGAATGACTTTTAAAGACCTCTTTTCAAATTCAAGAGCCAAGCAAAGGCTATTTCAGTCCTAAAAAGACATGACAGGAATTTACGTTTTATTTTGTTGGTCTGACTGTACGGGAAGAATAATTAATTTCTACTATTTCAACGCTAATGGAAATTGTTCGGCCATCGCTTTCCTACGTAACGAAGAAACGCAACGGGCCGTTTTTGTTCGCGCTAGATTACAATTCAATCAATTGATATCTTCGATTTGTTTTTTAATGTAGCACACGGAGAGAATTAAATGTTAAAAATTACGGTGCAGTAACGGTAACCAGATGACAACCCTGAAACTTCGCTTATTATTACTGAGTAAAACACAGATTTTCACGAAAATAAAATAAAATTTCTTCTTCAGATAGAAAATTTTACCAGATTTTCTAGTAAACTTTTATGTGTAACAAAATACGCAAAACTTAAATTTAAAAAATATATAATATTAGCGAAATTTTACTGTGCATTTTATTATTTTATGCCTTTCAAAAATGTCTATAAAAAAGTATCGTCTTTATAACAGTTATTTTAAGATTTATCATAAAATTTAATGAGTGTTATAGGAAAATGTATTGTGCTCTCGATAAAAATTATCGTGCGCGCTACCCTTCTCGTATAGTAAAATTTTAGCTACGTATTTGAAGTTTTCTGTAACGTGAGTTAAAAAAAACTTGTCGCATACGAATTATTATGCTTTTCTCACTTGTCACCACATTGAAATATATCACGGTAATTTTGACCGTGAAATTCACGACAAAAATTACTTTTTAATTCTCTCCGTGCAACTAAACCAATTAAAATTCTATATAGAAATTACAACACTATTTAAATTTCTATATATTGGGTCTGTGCATATTTCCGTAGCAAAATTCCGACAAATGTCGTTCGCAGTCTCTCCGCTCGCACATGCGTCAATCATACGAAGTGTCGTACATTCAGTGAACGCTGAAATTTGTGCCGACACTCAAAAAAAGTATCCATCGAGATCCGTGACGTATAAGATGTTTAATTATATCTTAAACATGGAAGGAAAAAAAACGTCTATTTTCGATGTATTTCGCTTTTTCATTTCCAAAAAGACAAAAACGCGTCGCAAACTTACAAATAGATACGCGCCGTGTACGGAGAGAATGCCGTAAGCGGAAGTGTGTGTCGGAAGTGGTTTGCAAAATTTCGTTGTGGCGACTTTGATCTCCAAGATGCTTCTCGCTCCGGTCGGCCAGTTCCTACTGATGTCGATAAAATCAAGGCTTCGATAGAGTCCGACCGGTATTTGACGACTACAGAGATCGGACATAACCAGAACATTGACCAATCAACTGTTTCGCGACATTAACGTAAGCTTGGGATGGTAAACAAGCTTGATGTTTGGGTGCCGCACGAACTGAGCGAATAGAGTTTAATGGGGCGAATTTCAGCTTGCGATTTTGCTGCTCAAACGCCATCAAAAGGAACAATTTTTAAAGCGAATGATTACTGGCGATGAAAAGTGAATGGTTTACAAGAATTTCAGTCGAAAATGATCATGGTCGAAGCTCGGGGAGACTGCTCAAACGGTCGCAAAGGCTGGATTACACCCGAAGATGATCATGCTCTGTGTCTGGTGGGATTGAAAAGGAATCGTCTATTAGGAGCGGCTGTCACCCAACAAAACGATTGATTCGACCAAGTACTGCTCACAACTGGCCAAATTAAAGCGTGAAATCGGTCGGAAGTGGCCCGAATTGGCGAACAGAAAGGGCGTAGTCTTCCACCAGGATAACGCTAGACGACACTTTTCTCTGATAACCCGGCAAATGTTATTGCGGCTTGGGAGGAATGTTTTTGTGCATCTTGCACCTTCAGACTATTACTTGTGCCGGATGCCACTGAACAGTTTGATTAATAAAACCTTCAGTTCTCCGAACGTCCGAAAAAACCACTTGGATGACTTCTTTGCCCAAAGATCTCAGGATTTCTATGAATGATAAAGCTCGTAGAGAGATGGCAGAAAGTCATTGAACAGAATGAAACATATTTAGTTGATTAAAATCGCTTTTTTTAGGTAAATATTTTGAAATTTGCTCGATTTTCGCTACGAAATTATGCGTACACCCAGTAGAAATTAAAATACAGAAATTCAAATAATTAAATTTGTATATAGAAATTCAACGAGTTAAATTTCTATATAAATATTAATCGCGCCACATTCGCCCTCGCGCTACAATCATGATAAAATCATGAATCAATATATGTTCAATCTTTGAAAGTGATTACTCATAGTATATTTTTTCTTGTACATCGCCGAGAAAAAAATTAAATAATTCATACAATTTCCATCTGATCCTACAGTGTGTTCCGTATTGGTGTTCTTTCTTCCTCGCAATGGAGAGCCGGAAAAAATTCAGGAAAAGTGAATTTGACGTGTTTTAATTGTGAAATAAACTTCAATCGTTCAATTTCAAGTTGTAAATATTAGGAAAATTGAATTAAATGTATTGCAGCGTATAAATGTACGTATAAAAAGCGTTTGCCAAGGTGATCCCTCCGTCTTATATATTCATTACTTGAATAGAACAAATGTCGACAGGTACGTCTGACATCGACGTATCGCTCGGGAGATTTCGAAAAAAAAGAATCCAAGCTTCCGTTTTGTATCGCAGTACATTTTTTATTTCATTTTATGTACGTATCCTAAAAAAAGTTTTTGTAACATTGATACACAACACGATAGTACTGTGGCGAATAAAAAAGAACTATATATAGCGATGAAATAATTATGTCTGAGATATATATAGACATACCATCCCTTGGAGATTATCATCTTCTTTTTTTCACAACCTGCTGTATTCATTATCAGAGTCGTGGATTAATCGAACACCTGCAGTCATGCTCGTAATAATACACTTGCTTGTAACGTACGAATGTAAACATCGCGTTTAAATATGTACAAATACATGCTATGTTACAAATGTTAATTTAAGTATTGGACTAGTGAATAAATATTACTATTAATTAATAATAATAATAGTTTTAGGAATATTATTAAGAGCAATAATTCATAATTTATACTTTGGAGAGTATTAGTTTTAATAGTACTAAGAGCGGCGCCGACAGTAGTTCAGACGTTAAGGGGTTACGTGGGTTTCGAAGCCAAAAAAAAGCATATTTTCTCTATTTTTTTTTAAATATAATATATAAATTATTTTATTAAAAATGTTAAGCACATAAAAGAGCAACATTTCAACAATATTAAAAAAAAATTCATCCAAAAATTTGGAAAATTCAGCCGGTGGGACCTGGTTTCCGAAGACCCCTCAAAAAAAAGTGTCCTCGTGGTGGTCAGGATAACTCGTGATAGCTTATCTAAAATTGAAATACCAAATTTTTTTCTGTTACTAGATAAGTATAGCTCGTGATTGAACGAAGGATTTAAAAAAATTGAAATTTACATTTTTGGCAAAGTTGTATGCAAAATAGTTCAATTTATGGTACAATTTACACTACGTATAGCCTTGTAAAATTAGTTGTAATCGAAAAAAAACCTTCGTCCAATCACTAGTCAATGCTATTTTGAAGAAGTGTGCGAAATTTCAATAAGATTGGTGCATTAGTTTTTGAGAAATCGTGTCCACCGACTTCAACAATAGTGTTTTGAGAAAAATGCGTATACCTGCGTCGCTTCCGGTCGATCTTTCCCAACGGGGGGAATTCCCAAAGGCTCTCTCTCCTAGACCTTTACTCCGATTGACTTAAAACTTTGGGAGAATATTCTAGATATATTGTACTATTAGATAATAAAATATAAAAGAACGGATTTTTTGAAATTTTCAAACCCACGTAACCCCTTAAGGGGTTACGCCACCTTGGCGCTTGGAAGAATAGGCACACAGTAGAATCTCGATTATCCGAATCAATTGGGACTGAAGATGGTTCGGATAATCGAAACGTAATTTTTTTACTCTGAAGTCACGATGTACGATAAAAATGAAAATGAATATACAATCTATATTCAAGATATATATATAACCTCTTTCAAACATCGAATGCGGATGATTAAGATTCGAATAATCGAGGTTCTACTGTAACAATGAATTAAAAAATATTCGACGCGACGATTAAATATATAAAATAATTTTTATTTTTCTCTATTATATTATATTTGTACGAACAAATTTTCAACAAAAACCGAATAAAAAATAGCGGCGATATAAGTCGTCTAGTAGGACCCTCTATTGAAAATTCTTTGCGATGGTTGAATTTTTTTCTCTGTCAGGCATCGTCTGAAAGCTAATTCAAAAAAAAATTTCTCGTAAAAAAGGTAATAGTTGAAGCGTAGGATAGAGAATTTTTTTTTTCAGTTTCATAGCAATGACAGCTGTTTGAAAAACTCTGATTTTTACCAAAATGTTGAGTGTTAAAAATGAATAAAATAATGAATTTGATTGGATGCGGGATCCAATCAAAAAATCTTTTGCTGTATCCTAGATAATATTAAAAAGGATATTTGGTATGAATTTATTCAAAATCGGTCGAGTAGATCTTGAGATATTTTGTCCACCAGTTTGAAAAGAGGGTCCTACTAGACGACTTGTATGTCTGTCATTTTTCAATTCTTTTTATTCGTTTTTTTTTTTATTTGTTCATAAAACTATAATGTAGTTGTGAAAAATAAAAAAGATTCTATATATTCAATAGTCGCGGTAAAATAAAAAATAAAATTACAGCTATCTTTCCGAGCGCCAAGGTGGCTTAACACCTTAAGGAACAATCCAATTGTACCATTGTTATTGTATAAAAAATATATGTACTATCGTACTAAATTATATTCAAAGCCATTATTAACGAATCGTATCTGAATGTATTGAAACATCAATCATTGAATATTACTGCGCGTCCTCAATTCTGCTTTTGCTCCGAGTAAATCATTTTCCGTACACATTAATAAATTGAATTCCCGCGATGCTTTTACCAAACTCGTCGTTTCTCATCTGACAGCGTTATTCAGTTGCGTCACATCAGCCCAGATGGCAGCACTTTACGGTACGAGTCTTGGATGCGTTGGCTATCTCTGTCCTCTTCCGGCACTTACAATGTACACGAAAGAAAAGTGGCGTCAGTTGGACTGGCGCTAGTCCATCAATTTTTGTTTCTCCTACCAGTCGATTCTCGACAACGAGAAACGATGTCAACTGTACACGCTTAGTGCTCAAATTTCCGGATTCAAACGAGAAAAATCCCTAGTGACCAGATCCAATTGATAATAAGGAATATACATTTAAAAAAATGGACGACATATTTCAAAATGGAAATTATGAGATAGAGTCGAACGCTAACGATATGACGGGTTTGGATATACGAAAAGAGGTGTGTGTGTGTGTGTGTGTGTGTAGTGTAATTCGGTCGCGACACATTCTCACGGTTTACGAATATCGATTGTTTTGCCATTACGCACATAACTGCCGAATCATACTTTCGAATGATAAAAAATGCATAATACAAGCTCAATGCATCGCGATCAGTTTGTGCTCGTGTGTCAGGCACGTTGACACAGTTCGAGCGAGGCAAAACAAACGCGACTGTCACATTAATGATATTGATGCAGTACGCCCCTCACTGTCCCAAACACACGGTCAATGAAATCGTTGCTTTGTGGTATTCTTTTTACGAACCCAAATATTCAACAATTAACTGATTTTCGTCGACAAGTAAATAAAAATTTATCCCGGTATACTGGTGAAATTTCAAGCCAAGCTACCGAACTTTTAACAAAAAATTACTTTAAAAATCGTCTAATTTATGCAGCGCTTTATGGAGATGACATGCTGGTCACATTTCTATCTTATAATTTATATGCTAAACAGAAGACAATAGAAACAGAGGGTTACCGAATGTTTGAAGAAAATTTTCATGATAAAACTTGGAAAACTGTGTAGCAGAAGTTTTGTAACCGTGACTTTTCAGAGAACATGTAAAAATGTCTAAATCCTACCAAATTTAGACGAGATTTTTCATTCCAATTCATTGCTGGGTATAATAATTGTAACTTATTTTTATTATTAAATGCCACCAAAATACGGCCTTCCGCAAAAGGAATACCTTAAAAATTCCAATAATCACAGTTTAAACTATGCAAAGTTTTAAGACAAAATACTCCAATTCTAGCTAAAGTATTTTTTAGCCATCCCGTCCGCAAACGTCCAGCCCTTGGTCGTGCTTCCGACGCGAATACAATAAAGATTTTATTTTTGATTTCATTTTAAGCTTCCAATTTTTTTTTCATCTCGAAACCTCATTGCTCTTTGCGTATCCTTTGTTTCCTGAATTCAAGGAGTCTCTTCTCGATCACATGGAGATTTCTATAGTCGAGGCTGAAAAACGAGCCAACGGAGGCCTCAACCTGAGGGAATTTTATACCGTCTACCTGATCGATACCAAGTGAGTTTGAGGATATTGAATAATCGGACGTCGAAAGATCGTACGCTCTTCTGCGTCTGGAGACGCAAGCGCGCTCTGTGTCTTCATTTACCGACGAAAACAATCCTAGGGACGACATGACGTTAAAGTTTGCATACTTGGAACACGACAAAAATGATTCTTTTTTTATTTCCAAAATTTCCTTTGGCAAATTTGCGCTACGCAAATCACGCGAACATTTTTTTTAAGATTTTTATACAGCGATCTATACCTAATTTAAATAATATGATTTTGTATAATAATGGAAAGAAGAAGTTGAAAAGAATTTCTGTTGCATTCCAATAATGCAAACGTCAATCCGATCGGATGACGAATAGCTGCAATCTTATTATATGGACACCAGTCTAGGAGAGATTGCGTATGGATGTTGAAGTTATAATCAGGTGCCTGTAAAGAGAGCAAAATGAATGCAGTTTTTTTTTTTTTTATACCATATGTAAAACCTTCTCTACGAATTCGGTTCTAGGTCCACTTATTTTTGGTGGCTCAGATTGTTACACTTGGTCCATCAGACCAACGATTTTGCTTCGTTTATAACTGATAAACAAATGCATATTTTCAGCTGTAATTGTAGCGAAATCGAAATACTAAAATTTCCTCAACGAGAATAAAAATAGTGCATCGTGAGCATATTATTCGTTAAAAAGTTACGCTATTTATAACAAAATGCAAAGTTACAACGAAACACGATTGCAAAATTCTTTTTCTAAATTGCAGAGTTTTGCAATAAACATGCTAAATTTCGTGAAAAAAAAAACAACCGTTGTAACGTTATAGTTTGTGTACTGTGTCAATGTAGTTTTGATGTTTTTATTTTTTATTTTTGCTTCAACAGTTTTTGAGGCAAGTAGGGATAGAACCATAGAAGGAATTCTTCATGTCTGAACCTGAGGCGCAATCATGTCTCACAATTCTATTTCTATATTAATATAAAACAATAAAGACATACAATCATTACAGCTGCAATTGAAGAAGAAAGCTTTGGAAAAAGCATTCGAGAGATATTAAAAATCAAGCTACTCGTTTAATGGTAGATGTACATTAATTTTTTTTTCTACAATAGCTGTGCTCCCTTGTTCATACATTTTTTAGATTCTATTGCCATCGATATCATCGATACGGAGTGCACCTCGAAAAAGCATAAATGAACAAATTACACGAGTGATATTTCTCACGATGTTGAAGTTTGCGTCATTGGAGTGCAACGAAAATTAATTTTTGTTCTATTGCTCGCGTTTTTTTTTTCGCCGATTTACAGTATGGAAATCACCCGAACAGTGTTTCTTATTCCTCATTGGAAATCCGCGACTTTAATCTATGAGAAAAAAGACAAGATCATGATATAAATGAAGAAATGAAAATAAAATAAAAGAGCACTTTCGTTTCATCTCAACGATGTTATGCTTCAAAGCGATTATTTTCCCTTAATTGAGTCTAATGGGATGTCACTTGCGCAGAGTTGTAGATCCAGAGTTCAAAGATGCTCTCACTACGGTCAGTTCTCTGTGGCGTCGTTACACGGAATTCGAAATGCTCAGGGCGTATCTCGAGATCTCCTATCCTTACATAGTACTGCCACCTCTACCTGAGAAGAAAGTACTCTACGCTTGGCAAAAAATCACAACGGATACCTTCGACCCTGATTTCGTGGATCGTCGGAGAGCCGGCCTGGAGGTACGTGCGCTCATTCGTCGTACCTCGTTCTAGCGAGCAGTGCATCGTTTGAAAAAAAAAGAAATATTACTATTGTTTTAATACGATAATCAGTAACAAGAATATTGAAATTTCAGAACTTCCTTCTACGCGTCGCATCGCATCCGGTTCTTTCGAGAGACAAGCACTTTATGGGATTTTTGCAGCAAAAGGATGGCTGGAGAGAGAGCATCAAAGAGAGCGGTCAGTGAAGATTTTTTTTTATTTTCCTATATCGTGGTTCGCTCTTCTCTTTTCATTATGCCTCTGTGATAACAATACCCGCATTTCTTCCCCGTTGCATCGATTCTGTGCACCAAAACCTCAACGTTACTCCAACGATCCATGCAAAACAGGATATTTGCAAATAGCCGAGTCCAAACTGAAAGCTCTAAGCGTAGCAGTGAGACTGAGAAAGCCGGACAAAAATTTCGAGACGATCAAGAATTACGGTGTAGAGCTACAGGTAAGTGATAATTGTCCGTGACGAGTAGAAATTTATTAAGGCAGTATTCTAGTCTAGAGGCCTACATTCAGGCTTTTTTTTTTGGGCTTGATAAAAGAAAGAGAAATTTATTTTTGTTATCAATTTTCTACAGTCTTTTTTATGTTTCACGGACTAACAAAAAAAATGTGCAAAAGAAATTATAGTTGAAAAAGTTATTGGGCCGACAAATATGGCAATGAAAAAAAGAGTTAAGGCAGCTGACATGATTCGAAAGCTTCCATTCATCTCGAACAGAAATAAAACCAATTTTCTTGGTCAAGAGTGTCATTATGGCAGGTACTAGAGAAAAAAAAAATTATAACGGCAACTGTGTGAAAAAAGATTAAAATTTATGTCCTATTTTTTCAAAGTTAACATTTTTTTAAAAATAATAATAAGTTCGCAATGCCTGAGGTAAGAACGGTAGAGGGATATATGCTGAAGGTGCATACAAAATTTGAAGTCAATCGGTCGAATAGAACTCGCGATTTTATGTCCACCAGGTTGAAAGAAAAAGTAGTTTCGAGAAAAACGCGTTTAAAGTTTACGTTATATTAATCGGTCATTCCTGCCTCGTAAAGTGCACCCTTCTTCGACTTCGAAATTATGATTTGCTGAAACTGCTTCTTCCCTACGAGGGTTTCTAGCTCCCTTAGAATCTTCTGATTCTCCGATTCGCGCCGGTGCAGCCTCTCAATCTGGCCGTATTCAAATTACTATAACCTTGAAAATATTGGGAATTTCGGAATTTCATTTTTAAAACATATTTTTAAGAGTCTATACTTTAAGAAATTGCGAAAAAATCGAGTTTTTTTTCTTCGAATTTCTAGACTAGAATACCCTCTTAACGATGCGAAGTTTTCCTTTTATTTTCTTATCGCAGAACAATTTGTGCAATCTTCTTCGTGCCCGTGCACGACTAGTCGAGAAACAATACACGCTGTACAAACTCCACGCTAATTACGGTCGTGTCTTCAGTGAGTGGAGCGCGATTGAAAAAGAATTGGGAGACGGCTTGCAGGTAACGAATAAAAATGATTCTTGCGTAATCGTCAGCTACGCATCTCTCCATATCAAAAGTGAAATAGAATGTTGACAATTTTGATGCAGAAATCTGGTCATTATTTGGACTCGCTGGCGGCAACGATAGACACCACGCTCGAGGAGGAAGAGCTCATCGCGGATCAACTGAAGGAATGGCTTTTCGGAGCATCCGCGTTACAGTCTGTTATTAGACGAAGGGAGGCCCTCCAATTGGCCAAAGACGAAGCAAATGACAATCTCAATTCTTCGTACGAGCAAAAAAACAAAGTGATGCAGGGTACGTATCCTTTTACAAAAAACACAATTGGCGTTAGGAATACAAAAATGTGATTGAACTTTGCACCGTTGAAATCCAAAATTAATAAAGTGAAACTTCGTTTATACGTTTTGCATATATACGTCAAATTTTTCTGGCCCCGGCAAATTCCGCCTATAAAGAATGTAATAAATTTTCATTTCTACGTTTTTCGCGCCGTACGTTATTAATTTTGTTCTCCAGCGTCCGCGTCGAAGTTCGTTTTTGCTCAGTTATACGTTAATTAGCGTGCTGTGACACAAAAAACAGACAAGTATAAAACAATTTTTACAACCCGTGCCTCGATTTTTTCCACTGTAAAACTCTGAGATTGTACCAGGTATGCATGTACCTAATTACATATTTCTTATTAATACGAACATGTCTGTTATTCACTAGTCTAAAACGTCAAAGCTTCAATGTTACAAGCTCGCGTTAAATAATTATTCTAAACGAAAATTATAAAATTTCAGCTGGCTCATTACTTGATTACTACCAATCAAATTTGGCAATTGGAAAGCTAAACATTAGCATAATAAGGATACTGCTATTAAAAAAACATCGCAAATTATGCACCGATCGCCATTCTGAAACGCTGAAGAGGTTCAGATACATACTGTATTTCACTTCTACGTTATTCTCATTTATACGCTATACGTGTACTCATTGAAAAACGTATAACCGAAGATTCACTGTATTTCTAAATTGCTTAATTTCTGTTGGCAAAATTTGCCTACGAAGATCAATCAACTATTCTTTAAGATACTTATTCCGAGATTTACAGCACAAATCTGCAAAAGAGATAATTGTGTTATGATAAAGATGAGGAAACGAAAAGATAAAATAAAACTTTCGTTGCAATTCCGACGATGAAAACTTCAACACCATACTTAAAAATGAAAAAGAAGCGACGAACTGGTACCGATTCAATGTTAATTCTGCACCGTATATAGGAAAGTCTGGAATAATGTCTCGGTTATTCGGCTCAGTCGATACAGAGGAAGTTCGCGAATTGAAGATTATACAATTGGAGCAACGTATAGGACAAAACGAAGAGACGGTTAAGCAAGTCGACGAAGATTTAAAGTAAGTTGCCTATTGGGCTAGCACTCGTTGACCCTTTAATCCTTCGACTGCACATCGAGCTATTCTCACCTCAAATATCGCACTACTGCTTCTACTTCGAATAATAATGAAAGGCACTCAACTACAACCTTAAGGGGTTATGCTAGTCCGTAGGCCCGCGGAATAAGTTGTCTCAAATTTCCACTGTGAAAAATACCAATATTTTTTATATTTTCCCTGATAACGACTAGAAAAATACCCAGCGGATTTAAAAAAAATGGAAATTAGCAAGTATTTGTAAAAAATCATGTTTTATTTTCACACTCGTTTAGTGTCACACTCGGTGCATCTTTTTTTTTTTATGAGCCTAAAGTATAATTTAAAGCTTGAAAAATCGTTTCTTTTCGACTCTCCGGACGGGTGGCACACCTTAAGGTTGAATGTATTTACTTGAAAAAAAAAACTTATCTACGTTTTTTGTGAAAAAAGTAATTATCACTGGCGAATCATTTTTCAATTTGACGTTGCGTGCACAAAAGACTCGAATCAAATCAGTTTAAAAACCGCGATTAATTCGTGACAATCCCTTAAGATCGTTTTCGGCGAAGGCTACGATGGACATCGAGAGATTTCAGCATCAAAAAGTCATCGACTTGAAAGAAACTCTGGCGGCGTATTGTGTACTCCAGTTTAAACTTGCCAGAAAGGTAATATCGAATTGCCTATTTATTTTTCGGGGAGGCATCACCAAAAACGATAGATTCAAGCTAATCATAATATTGTTGAATAAATATTTCTACGCCGGGAAATGATATTAATAGTTAGAATTTTTGAAATTCAACATAAATATGTTACAATTTTATTGAAGAAAAAATAACCGATAAATTTGGCGACAGCGGCACTTGCAGCCGTTGGCACAAATGATTCCGGGTTATTTACACGGTGAAAAACGTTCAACATTCAACGTTTTATAAAAAGTTTTTGACTACACAGGCGTAAAAACGTTAAAAATGTCGAACGGACGAATAAATACATTTTATTATAAAATTCAAGTGCTATAATACTATGCACGTTTTAAACACCCGCTGATTTTGGAATAGCGGCAAGTGATGGTGGTGTCGCCACATTTAACCTAAAAGTTTCGTTAATGTTCGAAAACAAACCGTTAGAGCGTAAAATTGATATTTTTCCCAAGTATTATTAACGAACGAAGTAGAGAAACCACTTAATTATTTGACACGATATTCCTAACACTATAATCATGGTTTGCCCAATTTTTAAAAATCTCAATCGCGATATTATTTTTGTCCTTAAAGCCCTATAACTGGTGTTTACGAGATATGTGTATTCAAGTTAAAGCCTTATCCAAATGGACAAGGGTTTAAATTGAACATTAAAAATCTCCAAAACTATGTTGTGAAACTGATTGATTTTTGGACAGTTAATGCATATTAAATTAATCTCACAGTGATATAAAGTTCAATTGTCTACAAGCATTTCGATTTCAGTCTCGAAACTCCTTAATTGCATCCATTGTATAGGCAAAGCCCTTTCGCTGTCGAAGCTTCTAGGCGATTCTACATAAATTCACAAAAGTCCAGACGAATCGTTCATTACTTATGTGCCAATCTCATATTTGTTTAGCGTTAACATAACACTCATAGTGTTAAAATTATCATGAATATCGTTACGTTAATTGGACATTGTAAACTGATGGAAACAATTCTTCAACATTTAGGGTCTACAAGCTTGGCAACACATCAAGCAGTGCCTGGAAGCGATACCATAATTCGAAAAATTGCGATTTAAGTATAATACGCGTATGCGACACTACGTTAATTATACCGAAGAACAATAATCGTCTCACACGTCATGCAATGTACATTCCTGCATTTATATGCTTAAATATCACTGTCGGTGTAAAAAAAATGATTGTTTTTATCCGATAGATAGAACCGACTAAATTATATATCGAACGCGTTGAAAAAAAAAAAAAGAAAACAAAGTTCTATCGAAGTAGCACCGTTTAGTATTTATAATGGGTATTTTATTGCTGAAAAAGAAGAAAATATTTATGTATATACGAACTACGTAAACTGATATTGAAAATCTTACACTTACCTCGTTAATTTGATGAAATCGGCTGCGATGCAACGGTATAGACGTGATATCGAATGAGAGGCAGTTCGATGCGTGCGTACTCGAAGAACGAGAACGTGAAACTTTCTAACTTCGTGGATATCGTGAAAATAAGGGAAAAAAAACAAACTGCTTGCTCAGAGTCTTAAACGACATACATCTTGTGTCATATAATTTTTAATCTAATTGTTTTTCTTTTCGTATCTCTCCTCCCCTCACTTCTGTCTATCGCTCTCTTCGTATTTATTGCAATCTTATTTTCGCAGTATTACCATTGCGCACGAATTACTGCGGCTTAGAATCTCAAATTTGTTAACCGAATTTCCCGTACTCTCGTTTTGTTATAAGAGTTTGGAACGCGACGAATTACGTATGAGCATGGAGTGCAAGACTAACGTTAACACGTGTGTTGATGAAAATTATTCAAATCGACTCTTGCACGTCGTCTGTACACGTTTTTGCGTCCACGGCGACTCGAAGGACTGTAAATTCGTCGCGTTGGGCGTTTTTATATGTAACGCGGAGCAACTTTTTGTCGAAGGTGCAACGCCCAAGCGCGTTGTAACAATGTACACTGTTCCTTGTTAGAACAAATAAAGAAATTGTAGTCGAATTATTACCTTTATTTGCTCGTTTTTATAGTCGAATTCTGAATAAAACTATACGGGTCAATTGTGGATTGTAAAATTTTAAAATAGGCAAAAGAGAACTGTAATATCGGTTTGTGAAACTTCGAAAAGCTGTTTCAAAGTTTCACAAACCGTTTCGAACTCGAGCTACACTCAATTCTTATCTATGTTTCTGAGCCGGGATCGAATATCGTCGTTTATTTTGCGGGATGATGAGGGACACTCCACTATGGAGTGGATAGTAGCTACGCCCCATGATAATCGCGAGACGAGAAAGCACAGACACCGATATGCTAAGGATATATATACCTGTACATATGGGTTCTTTTGAAAAATTCTAAAACATGTGTTTTATTATGTTTTAAAGAATATTTATACGAAGTTTCAAGTTGATTCGAAGTTGATGAGAAGGAACATATCTTCCAAATTTGATGTCTATATCTTCAGCGGTTCAGACTGTGCGTTGTCTAGTCAGTCAGTCAATCAGTCAGCTAGTCACGGCACTGTTTCATATGAATAGATTAAACCAATCTAATTTTATTTTTACTAAACTCACTAAATATCTAAATTTTATTGACTGAGACGATAAATGTTATCCAAACACGTTGAAATGCAGTTGATGCTTTAAAAAAAAAAAAGTAAAAATGCACAGACGAATTTCAATGAACCAATCAATGATTAATTATAGAATGAGCTTAGACAAAGTCTTGTAATAATAAACTAATCTTATTTTATTTGTAAAAAAAACCCTCGAATTTTTATTTAGCATTTTATAACTAATTTGTAGCGATCTACGGTGACAAATTAACTAAAGCACTTGCATAAATCGTCATACAATCAATATCTATTATTTTTAGGAGGGCTAGTACACGTGCGAAGGTCAAAATATTAAGTGAGGCTATATCTACGAGCAGATGATCATAGTTAGGATCATCGGACAAAGGATGGACCGAAGGATCCATCGGACAAATAACTGGTAGCGATTTCGAAAAATAGCCGGCAGTGTCAAATAGATGAGAGTTGACTGTATTCCGTATCAAAGTTAGCAACTTTTCACACACCGTCTATAGCAACTGCATCGAATGCTGGAGCTTGTTCTTTCAATGTTACGAGTAAACACTTCGATATATTTTCATTTAAAAAATACCAGACCCCAGACGTCTGGCTCATATCCAGACGAGGCAAAAAGAAAACTAAGATTAACGACTGCTTTGTTTCCGAAATACAATCGCGAAAATGATTAAGTAGGCACATCCGAGTAGACGGCAGAACAAAATCGGTGAATTTTGGGAATTATTATCTCAAAAAGTATTTGTCCGAGTTCATCCAAGTTTGTTTTATTCGAAAGTATAAATGTTGAGGTATATTGACAAGATTTTTTTATAGATATATTTTGACTGGGAGCGCTGTTATTGTGGCCGGCGTAAAACATGTCTGACGTGATCTGGAACAAAAATTTCGGAAAGATTCTTAAAATGTAATGTATAAATCCCTTCACATTGTAGGATTTTTTGAATTCTTTTTTTCACAAAATAGCGCCTGATTTAAATTTACATTCATTTTTCAACTTAAATTTCCGACCTTTCTGGCTTGATAAAAAAAAATCCTACGGTGCGAATACGGTGCATTATCCATTACATTTAAAATTTTTTTTTGAAATTTTTGTTTCAGATCAACCAACTGCGTGCAGCTAGCGAGGGATATACGCCAACCACACTAACAGCGCTCCCAGTTAATATATATTTATACCAGCTTTTACCCGCGACTTCGTCCGCGTAGATTTCGGATATAAACTTTGTTTGATTTTAAACGGAGAAGGTTCAGTTGGTCTCTTTATCTATGACTTTTCTAATTTCGCCAACTTAAATTAACGCGGCAGTCTTTTTTAATGAATTTATTTTTCGAAAAAATATATATGAAGTTATAGTTATTACCTGTGACTTCCTCCGCGTGGAATTTATGACGCTGTGGGAGTGTAAATATTTGATACCTTTTCAAACGATTTCCTTATGAACAATATATTTGTTTTTTTTTATTGGACGGCATCAATATTATTAGGCCCGTGGGCGAACTTACGCGAGAGCGAGCTGCGTAGAATTGACCGTGGGAGAAAAAATCTTCGCTCAAATCTACGCCAGCGTATTTTAAAGCAACACCTTAAGGTTTGAATATTCGGAAATACTGGAGTGCATGTTTCATTATTTCTTTCATAGAGTGTTTATGCCAAGTCTCAAGTAAAACCGACCAAAACAAATATTGTTTTCTACACAAACTTTTCTACCCCCTTGCAACCCCTTGAGGGTTAAATTTTTATGAAATGCTGCAATACGTCTTTCAATAATTTTATTGTCGAGTGTTTATGCAAAGTTTCAAGTAAATCCGACCCTAAAAAATTATTTTTCCCATACAAACTTTTACACCTCATTTAATCGCCTTAAGGATCGAATTTAAAAAAAATCCTTAGTGCATCTCTACACCCTCTAAGGAACATACGTACCAAATTTCATGTTTCTATCTTCAGTAGTTTAGCCTGTGCGTTGTCTGTCAGTCAGTCAGTCAGTCACGGAACAGTGTTATATATATAGAAAAAAAAATTGTCAACATACCTCAATATTTATACTTCCGAATAAAACAAACTCGAATGAAATCGGACAAATCGTTTTTCAGATAATAATTCTCAAAATTAATCTAATTTTTCCGTCGTCTACCCGGTTGTGTGTAGCAGCGATCCGATACTCAATCAAAAGTTCAGCGCTCAAGCTTTAACTATCCTGCAAACAATTTGGGAGTTACCCTACATAAACTTTGTCAACAGTCAAATCAAACTTCGGAATCCGGGCCACATCGATAATAATAATGCCACGTAATTTATATTCATGCGAGCAAAAAACGTTCGTATCCTCGTAGCAAAGAACTGTTATTATCTTTGTTCGAGCCTCGGAGCATGGTGTTTGCCTTTGGCGGAAGATTCGATAATAGTTTCTACCTTCGATACTGTTCGTTCTCTATCACAAATTACATACAGAAAAAAAGCCATTAAAAAAGGGAGAATTATTTTCCAGGTGGTCCTCATTCGCCTATGTACAAGCTTTTAATAAATCAACGGCATCAAGGCTAACCAAAGATAAATTATCTTTGAACAGCTGCGAAAATATATGCGTGTACGAAATATGCGATAAAATAGGAAGTTTCGAAATAGCCGGGCTCGTCATTCGTCGCGTCCATTCTTATCGCAAAGATGAAACATTCTTTTGTAATCGTTCCGCCTAAAGAATCCAGTTGTAACAATTATTCATGAACAGGATATCGTGGATAATTCGCGTAAAGCAAATTGTCCATCATTGCGATCTCCAGGTGTCACGTGAACATCCGAACGGACGAAACGGCGAAATAATTAATAGATGGACGATATTCGCGGTGATTATCGTCTCCCTGCAACGCGAAGAGAAATCAACGGGTAGTATTTCGTAGCTCCAATTAAGAGCGCATCGCGGGCTTTCGCAGCTTTCTCGTATAATTAACATACAATCAGTTTGACAAAAGCGAGTTCAGCTAATTTTTTTTCTTCTGAAAACCGTTAGAGGGCAGATTCTAGATCTCAAACGTCATTATTCCAATAGATTCGACTCATATGGAGATCTTTGTCACCAGATTATACCATAAAATTAATGGAAAGTATGCCACGGAGATGCCAGGCGATTATTACCCGTGAAGGCGACTGGACCATTTATTAATAATAAAGCATCACGGTTTATATCATGTAGTGTGTGTGTATATTTTTTTCCATGCTTTCTCTCAAATAGTTTTTGAGTTTCGTCGTACACGCTCTTGTACAAACAGACTGTACGCATATTGAGCATATATTTGCGGACGATATGACGTTGAAAAAAATCTATGGGTATATATTATATATAAATACTTTTTTTTATGTACACACGCGTGTACGTGGATGTACAGTAAGTACACATTCACACGAAAAAGTACATTATACATTTTGGATGTGTTATCTCATGCTTACAATTCTAAGATTAACGAATATAGTATGCTATGGAACAATTCATTGTACAGCTATCCTTAAAAATTAATATCACAGCCTTTCACGATTCGTACGGTATCGTTAGGATGATGAAGCAGGTTGCAACCGTCGAATATACATTTTTTTTGTTCGTAGGTGGTATTTCATTCATAATTGCAGTCTCGCCGTAAAAAAATGCGTACTATATAGTCGTTTACCAAGACTCACTGAACAGAATATATATATATATATATATATGTGTAAATATTTGCTGCGATACCCATTATTTCACGCTTGTTGTACTGCCTTTGTTGTGTACACACTCCAATTGATATATATTGGAGTTTATCGAACGAAGACAAACAATATCTCCGACAACTTTTTTATTTTGCCACAAACCGAAAAATAATCGGTGCTCGATGAATAAGGCGGCAGTTTTTAGAGCAAACAATTACGAAGAGAATGCGCGAAGAGCGGAGTTTCAAATCGAAACGAAAAATAAATGAGCGGCGATTGAGCGGAGAAACTGTTTTTTTTTTATGCGTAAAGTGTTTTAAGTATAAGTTTTTTTATGCGTTAAGGGTTGGTTTCACCCCTCGGAAACGTTTTACCACCGATAAAAAAATACGTATTTAATAGTTTTTGCTGCCCTATCATATATACGAGTTTCGACAAAATCGAAGGCGGACACCAAAGTAATTTAACCAAAATAATCTTCAGTTGGAGGGCTCAAATTTGGCATGAATTATTCTTTTACCTACCAATATTAGGAGTGATAAGATAAGACGTTTTTTCAATTCTTCGATATACCCGAATATATATATATATATCTTTTATGTCCATTCAAATAATTTTCGAAAACTTTTGTAATAAAACACTGCGTTCGAGGCCGTTAAAACGAAACACTTTTTTTTGCAAATTGAGAAAGGAAGAAAAATAAGGATTTTCAAGATCGCTTTGAATTTGTGCTCCGTTAATATTTATGATGTTGAGTTCTCATTTTTCATGCTCCGACCACGATTTCCCTAATGAAGAAAAGAGGCTCACGTCTAAAAGTCGTTTACGGAATATTCCTCACAGACATCCGACCATTGTACTTTTTTCCATAAAGTTTCGTAACAATACGGTATACGGACGTACAAAGTTCTGCCGAAGCGTCGCGAAACTTTTATCGCTATTTTTTTTTTTTTTTGCGCACGCGTGCTCTTCTTTTATGAATGAAAACGCACAACGCATGGCAAAACGTTTCTGTTTTCCTAATATTGCGCGCTGAGACTCACGACGAACAATATTTCCGTGTGTACTGGTTTTTTTTTTCTTTTTTTTTTTTTAATGCAATTTTTGCACAGAAAATGCTGGCTGCTCAAAAAACACATGCAACTGTTCGGAAATTCATTTGACTCGTTACGCGTCGATCGGAGTACGACAAAATAACTGTCATTTCAATATATACGTATTAATAAATGTGTAGGCCATTGGAGAGTTATCCAAACATATTTTCAACGCATTTCCGGCTTATTTCCGACTTACATTTCATCATGTGCTTATTTTTAATTTTTTCGTTTTATGATTCACGAAGTTATCATTCGATGTAAACTTTCGACTTTGTCCGATCAAAGAAGTTTCACCGATCAGTTCCATTGTTTTACGATTTTTCGAATTTCCGTTCTTTATGTGTGCTTTTTTTTTATATCGAACGTTTGATTTTTTTCCAATTTTTCAGGATAATCGATTTTCGTTTGGTACCAATCAAATTAGCCATCCACGATTCCGGATGAATTTCTTCATACCGAATGATAAGTACCATCGACCAAAGTCTTTCTTCTGCCTCGTTTTTTTTACGAAATATGTAATTTTCACGATATTTGTTTTCAAACAGGTCGCTCGTTGCGCGCGTCACTGTGACAGGAAGTCATAGAGTAGGCCTCGCGATTGCTCTCAATGTCATTATTGATGATCGAATGTGAGGGACTCGTGTATCGTGTTCTATCATTGCCAAAACCAAAAGCTTTAGCGTTCGGTAGCCACTTGAAGAAGCGCCACCAGTTTTTACGACGCCCGATCGTAGGCTCTGTGGTAATAACGGGCACGTAATTACGACGACGATCGACCAAACGCTTGTTCGTGTCTGGATCGTTGGCTCGATCGTTTCGCGTCGCGGCATTCCTCGATGAATCGCTATCGTGGCGCCATCGTCGAGTTCTTCCCGAATTCTCTACCGATCCCCTATCGCAACTCGTTTGATCTTGACCTTGAGAATTCGTCGTACTCAGCAAGGGATGGGAGCTTGTCCCGTTGCGAATCCGCGAATCGGATCTCGTACTTGATTTTCGCGATGACGATCTTACAAGGCGCGTCTCGTTGAATCGGCGAATTGAACGTTGATGCGGATCAATGGTCGCGTCAGGATTGTCCGTCATTCTCAATTGACCAACCGAAAGAACCGAGGCACTTGATCTCAGACCGTTTTCCTTCCTTGTCGGGTTACCGACACAGTCGCTGCTTTCCTGAACCAAACCACTACCACCTGTTACGTTGCGCGAACCAAATGATGCTGCTGTGCCTCGCTGTTGCTGCGACCTTGTAAAACTCGAGTACGAACGTTGCTCCTGGGATAACGAATCGGTTCTACCGCACGTTCGCGCCAATGTTTCCTGCCAACAAACATCATGCTTGAATGGATACAAGGGCAATTTCAATTTACAACTTACAACGCAACATCGCAAATCCAAGTGTATTGTTTTAACACACAGGTACATGTGTTGTTACTTTTCATTAATTTTTATTGATTATTCCGTTGTATGGGGTACCTTCCCCCTTTACCTGCCCACCTTATTCCAATTACATGTGTTATTACCGTGTGGTCACTTTTTACACATTTCCCAGTGTCCCGTGCAGAAATTTCTCAGGAATAGCTAAGTTCCGATCCGATCCCGATCAGGATATGATACGGATTCCCTAAAAGAGGTATCCTCATCAGAATCTAGATGTCGCTCACTACGTAGCACAAGATGGATACGTGGTGGCAAGAATTTGAATTAAATACATTTTTCTTAGAAAATGAAATACATATATTCTTAGTTCGAACGATCTCCATTTAATTTAACCCTTCGTGGTCACACTTCTAAATTCAATCGCAATGATCACACTTGGGTCGATTCTACCCAGTCAGTATTCAAAAAAGTATTGTGACCAAACTATCCGTCCGAAGTGGTTCAAAAAATTACGGAACATGCTTTGAACTTTCTAGATGATGTACGAAAAATTTATTTATAAGAAATAAAATGGCGACATGTTAAAAAAAAATCATAAAGAGGTGAAAACGCAAAAGAGACACTTTTTCGCTAAAAAAAAATCATAGTTCCGTGATCTTTCAACATTTTTACTTAAAATTTGGACGTGATACTTCCTTAGATATGCTACTTTTGGGAAAAAAAATAGTAGCATAGTGCGCGTTCCAAAAAAAGGTATTTATTCCAACATGTGAAGAGGGTAAATTTTATGGTATGAAGATACTTCAAACTCCAGGTAAGCTGGTGAATACAGTCCCATTCGTAGCCGGGAACTATTATATATTTGCGCCAAAAATTGATCGTCGGGCCGATTCTACCCAGGGTGACCACGAAGGGTTAAATATAATTACTTAGAATAAATAACCTATATCACTTTTCTCCAGGAAATATAAGTCTTTCAAGGTCTATATATTGTTTTTTTCGTATTTTTCAAAATTAAATGTAAAGTATTTTGTTCGAAATTCTGTTATTAGAATATATAAGTTTTTACAGTTATACTGTAGTACTAATTTTTACCTAATCTTTTTTAGATCCTTAAATAAATGATTTCAGAAAACGTCCAGCATCTCCAGCTAACACGGATCAGTATCTCCTGGTGATTGTTACATTCATCCCTGAGATCAGATTCGATACCGAACTAGATCTTGTTCTAGAAGTTCGGGACTCTAGCCTGGATCCTATGCAAAGTTTCTATTTGGTTTCTGACTAGAGTCCTTAATAGTTCCGAATTAGGATCCTGGCTGGAATTCGATTTGCGAGCGTTACATTTCGCTCCTGGATCCGATTCGATGTCCGACTTGATCCCGATTGAGAAACCAGGATCCTTGTTCGAATCGGACTGTATCCATAACAATATTTCTGCACGGGCTTTAGGAAATTCTTCGAGTTTTTAATTCCCAAGGAAAAAGATCATGAAGATAGTATGTGCAAAGTTCCAATTCTTCACAGTACATTTTACGCAAGTATTTATTTCCAATCGTGTTATTCGAGTCTGCAAACATTTGACAGCATATTTTCGGAAAATATCGGGAGACTCGACATTTCTAGCCTTTTTTTCCAAACGAATGGTACAAGAGTGTATTTCTCGTGCGAGAGCGAGTGAGCTACCATTCGAATTATTAATCCTCGTCCGTAATTTGAATAGCAAAATAGCCGTACATATATGAGGTGTATAAATTAAATAATGAGACTGGCAACCAAGCGTTCGATCTGGCAACACTTGGATCGCGGGACTTGGAGAAGCGGCAGGTGAACATGTGATACGCCTTCAGTACGAGTTTAAACTGGTTAGATTCATTTGTTTGTCCATAGTGATTTTATTCGTGAATTTTTCTAGTGCGTTATAAAAATGAGTGACATCAATTTCATCAATTTCGAGCAACGGTGTGCTATCGAGTCATGCTTCAGACTTGGGCACAGTGCAACGGAAACATTTGCAAAACTGCAGCAGGCCTACGGAGACAGTGTTTTGTCAAGAGCCCAGGTTTTTCAGTGGTTTGAGGCATTTTCAGAAGGAAGAGAGTCGCTTGAAGATGAACCACGCAGCGGAAGGCCTTTATCTTCAAGAAGCGATGAAAATGTCGACAGAATCGGGGATCTTGTGCGTTCAGATCGTCGATTGACAGTCAGAATGATCGGGGAAAAGTTGAATTTGACTCACACCACCGTTCATCAAATTTTGACCAATGAAACTGGGAATGAGAAAAATTGCTGTCACACGACAATTTCAATACACGAGTTTTTGGCCAGTAAAAAATATTCCTGTGGCTCCTCAGCCTCCTTTTTCGCCTGACTTGAGTCCCTGTGACTTTTTCCTTTTCTCGAGATTGAAAAAATCACCTCAAGGGACGTCATTTTGGGACACTCGAAAACATTCAAACGGCTGTAACTGACCAGCTGACGGCTATTCCAGTATCCGAGTTCCAGCACTGCTATGAGGATTGGAAGAACCGTCTTCAGCGCTGTGTGACTTCTCGAGGAAGTTATTTTGAGGGAGACAATATTAAATTATAATTTTATTTGAATAAAAAAATTGAAAAAAATCAGTCTCATTACTTAATTTACACATCTCGCAGATCACGATGATTATAGAATGTTGGATCGTTATTAAGGTTAATCGTGTACTCACCATGAAAGCTTCGCGAAATTTGTTCGACATTATATTGTAGAGAATTGGATTGATCGTTGCCGATACGTAGTACAGAACACCGGATATGTACGTGAAGAGGTGATACAAAAATTCGATCCATTTGCTTTTCGACATAACGTGATCGTCATCTGTACCATATATAGCTAGAAGCCGCTGGACGTGAAGCGGAGCCCAGCAGACGAAGAATGCCACGACAACTGCAACTGGAAAAAAAATATATTTATTTACATTTTTTTTCTAAACGTCACTCAAATTTAAGTTGCGAATTGTGCTATATAACGCGAATACTTGACGAGGAGAAAATTGTTGAAAACAATGGATCAAAGTGTGTCCGTGCTCTCCTTTAATTTATCAGCTATTCATGACAAACTCGATCAACGATGGCACACATACCGAAAGGGATGTAACGTCGCAAATGAATGCACTGGAAAAAAAAAGACTGTTCTAAGTCACCCTCTGTCACGAATAATTCATTAGTAGCTCTAGCTCGTGAGCTTTGCATCTTGATTGTCCCCCGTATACCGATAAAATTATCGCCCTCGCCTGATCGGATAATTTCACAGGATCGCGTGAATCCACGTCGAACAGAGGAAGCGATGAGAAAAAAAAATTCGTTTCTTTATCTTTTTTTTTTTTTCAATTTTGTTCCCTCGTGACAAAAGACACAGAATGCAGAGACGAGTAAAAAATTGTGTTATAAAAAAAGTTTTATATGGATTCGTATTTTTTTTTTAAATATGAAAATGTTACTCAAGTCATTTACTTGATGGATCTTTTATATCAAGTTTATATTTTTGATGTGCTTTTTTATACTTAGCCGTCTATTGAGAGGTACATAAAGGCAGGTGGGGTAAAATGAAGTGAGCTTGTGTGCGTGGCGAGCACATGTATACAAGTTGACAGTGGCGCCACTAAGAATATAAATATTGTTTCTAATTTAAAAGTTTATTAATAAAGCCGTTGATTTCGTACATATAAATATTTTTGTCTCGAATATTCCATTTTACCCCATATTCCCGTACACCTGTTCGTTTCAATTTATAATGCAGCGATGGAGCAAGGTGGAAAATGATGATGCTGCATCATACGGTTTCCACATATACCTTCCTAAAGGTATTCTCGATTGTCAATAGATCCAATATCCACTATAGTTCTATTGATGGCTTCGCGTTAAAAGGACGATACGCACGCATTCAAAGGGCAGGACAACAACTCTATTCTTTATTTCTCTATTCTCAAACATCTCCCTTCTTAAATATCTCCATTCTGGAGCAGGTTTAATCCGAAACATCTCTGTTCCAAAATTTCTCATATCTAAAACATTTCTCTGCCGAAACATCTCTATTCGTAGAGATCACTATGCCGCAATCACTCAAATATTTCTGCTCTTAAATATCGCCATTCCACAATATTTCGTATCCGAAACTTCTCTATTCTTAAATATCTGTATTCTTGAAAATCTCATGTGACATCCAAAACATCTCTATTCCGAAACATCTCAATTCCAAGAGCCTCTGCGTTGCACTTGCTTTATTCATCGCCAATATGAGGCATTCTTCATCAACTGGGCCACTTTTGTTTTCAACCTCTCAAATTTTTTTCAAAATCTGCCAGTTTGAAATATTAGTCAAAAGGAACGTCTGTGATTTTTGCGTTATGAGATTTCGCAGGGTTTTTATTTTTTTTCATCCTAACCATTGCAGGTACCATTCTGAACATTTTTTCGCAGAATCTTTACCCAATGACAGACATCCTGTAAAATTTGTACCGAAATCGAAAGTGTGTTATTAGGTTTAAAAAAATGTTATTCTCATTTTTTTGCCAAATTTCAATGATCTCAATGTAGAAAAATTATGATTTTGATTTTTTTCGATAAAGCGGAAAAAATAAAAAAGTTTTTATTCTTGTTTTTTTTTGTTTGATGAATATTTTTTCGGATACAGTGTTCGTAATGAAAAATTGAAAATCCTGAATGGACGCCTAAAAAAATCGAAAAAAAATCACAGACGTTCCTTTTAACTAATATTTGAAACTGGCAGATTTTGAAAAAAATTGGAGAGGTTGAAAAAAAAGTGGCCCAGTTGATGAAGAATGCCTCATATAGTAAATGCAATTAACCTATAAAATCTTCATGCTCTTGGTATACATCTTCAATATTCACTTTGCTGATTGCAATGCCCTAGTGATGTCGGGAAGTTAGGAAAAATAAGAACATTAACACCATAGCATTGTTATTTCGACATTATAATTGTAAAATGAAAAGTACTTTATATGGAAAATTCGTAATTCGCCAACTTCATATCAATTTCATTTGAATAACCCATTCGTAATATTGCATTTACTATATTGGCCATGAATAAAACAAGTGTAACGCAGAGGCTCTTGGAAAAGAGATATTTAGGAATAGAGATGTTGCGGAAGAGAGATATTGTGAGATGAAATTGTTGGAATATAGATGTTTTGGGTGTCACATGAGATTTTGAAGAATACAGATGTTTAAGAATAGAGAAGTTTCGGATACGAAATATTCTGGAATCGAGATATTTAAGAGCAGAAATAATTCAGAAGTGAGTTATTTTGGCACAGTAATCTTTACGAATAGAGATGTTTCGGCAGAGAAATGTTTTAGACACATTTTGTTGTCTTGCCCATTCAAAGTTTCCCAGGGAAAGCTGGGATAGCTTTATACGTCGGTGGCTCTGCTAACGATCGAATCGACCGGGCCTTGCTAATTTTATTTTATAAGCCCGCATCACTGATTATCGCTGTACGATCTAGTGGCGTTCTCGCCACGTTTTTTCAACAAGGCGCACTTCGCGCTATCCATACACAATGGTTTCGCCAGCCCCGTAACATAACAAGTCAAGCGCATATAAAAAAATGCCTGCACCAGAACTTCCATTGAATACCGTTTTTTTAAATTGCTTTGCGATCTCGTTTCGAACTAATTGGTTAAAATCGTTTTACTTCATTTAATTTCTTGTATAGCTCTCTTGTTTCTAATTAAATGTAACTGTTCCTTTTCGTCTGATATACTAGCAATCAGGGGGAAAATTTCTTTCCAACGAGTGTTCATATTGTAAAAGTAAGTTTGCTTTGTCAGCGTCAATCTTTCTTCCAATCCGCTTTTAATTAGTTACTCCAAATGCCAGCTTGTAATAAAATAAAAAGTGTGCAGTTTGGAACTACCTTTTTCAAAACCTACAAATTTGGACGTACCTTTTTTATCGGTTTTTTTTTTAAGACATTTTGAAGAAGTAAAAATACTGATTTTTCCAAATAAACACGGTCTTATTGCTTAAAATAAAATTGTTACGCTTGTAGTCAATATTGATGGTTAGTATACTTCGTCCGGAGAGTTTCCCCATTTCTATATGAAGAAAGAATATCCCTGGCAGCAGAAGTTGATTGAGGGCCCTGAAAAAGTGGCGGTTCATTCTCTTGTTTGCTGCGAGCAGGAAAATACGGCTGAGAAATGAGGGATATGGCAGAAAACTAGATGACAAGATTCACTCGAAACGAAAGTACTATATACATTCTGTATATGTTAATAAACGTACCCAGGAAATATATTACTATCCCAAGTGATATAAATCATCAAAGGAGCCGTCTTCCATTTCCACATTCAAAAAGAAGAAGGAAAGAACGAGGAAATACTTTGTACGATAAATTGAGTATACTTTCGCAAGCATCACGTGCCCCCGCACTTTTAGAGATTCACCTAACGCAATTTCTCGCGCCGTTGCACATTCACACTCTCTGACCAATACATCCGATGGTAGTTCGGTATCGATGGCCACCCCCGTTTCATTCGAAGGATCCCTTTGGGTAATTCACACCCTCCATCACGCCGAAACATCTTATGTGCCTACGCGTCGTGAAAAGTGTTCAATCTTAGGAATTCACCTGTTCCAGTTGGTCGAACGCATAAATTTCCGAATATCAGCCGAGGGAGAGCTAATTTTGCGTGAACTGTATGAAATTGATCCGCTGCCGGATACACAAGGGAATGTATTCTGGCGATATATTAAATATATATGATATATTCAACAATCTGTCACGTTGTACAAAAAAAAAACAATTGTTCTTACATTAGAATGACGTTTATAAACTGAAAAAGAAATTTCAGTCAGTGAATAAAATCTTTTCTTAAGGAGGGCAACCACTTTAGGAGACCGAAAATTAGATGATGTTTGGGTTTTTTTTTTATTGTGAAAGGAAACGGAAATTTCCGCAACTCTGACAATAATTTATTCATATTTTCATACATCTCTGGTAATTTTTTCAAGTTATTTCATGCATTAATTAAGGTGTAATCCGCTGTGTCCCTTGGCGTGTCCTCATCGTCATTGTCGATTTGCGGGAAATGGGCAGCTCGCAATTCGCATATGAAATAGTCCAACAATTTTTTTTACATTCTTGAGATGTTTTTTAAGAACATGAACCTAAATTTTGAAAAAAAAATCGCGAATTGAATGTTGGAACGTGTTTGAAAAAAAATGATCGATTTTTAGCATGTTTTTCCCTGGCATTTTGCAATAATAGATATGTTTTAAACAATCTAATCTTTCCAACTTTAGGTTCATGTTTTAATAAATTATATTATATAAATGTGTTCCAAATTTGAAGATGATCCATCAATTAGTTTTTGAGTTATGATTCCCGCAAATTGAAAAAATGTCGTATCGAGAAGAACACGTTTAAAGTTTCACAAACGAAAAACTCAAAGTCAAATGTGTTTAATCAAATGATAAAGTGTCTCACCGATTAATCAGCGATTCCAGCACCATATAGCAGTCCTTCCTCTTCCTCATGCAACTCATTTGAAGCTTGCATTTCCTCTTTACGAGCTTTTCGAGCTTCTTTTGTCTCTAATAAACTTTTTCTATTTTGCCGAGCCACGCGCATCTGATCCATTTGCTCGGTATATCCGTAGCTCTGCCTGCCAACTACGATTTGTCGTTTATTCATAACCATGAGTAGGGCTGAATTTCCTCCAATTAATTAAATAGCAGCACGAAATGCCGCTACCTCGATTATTTTGTACCCAGAATGGAGATGTTTTGGAGCTGATCGCCAAACGGTCGAGTTTGGGTTATGAAAACCCAAACAAACAAACCCAAACAAACTACCTAACTGAGCGCTCGTGGATACCTGAGCGTGGATATCGTTTTGAAATTTTCAGGAGTATTCTTAAGATATTTTGCTAACGATTGATGAAATAAAAAAAAAATAGATTTTTTGAAGCATCTAAAGTGGTTGCCCACCTTAACCCTCCGTGGTCACACTGAGTAGAATCGACCCGTCGATCAACTTTTGACGTAAATATATAATAGTTCCCGACTTCGAATGGGACTATATTCATCATCTTACCTGGATTTTGAAGTATCCTCATACCATAATATCGACCCTCTTCACATGTCGGAATATATACCTTTTTTGGAACGCGCACTATGCTACTATTTTTTCCCAAAAGTGGCATATCTAAGGAGTATCAAGTCCAAATTTTTGGTAAAAAGGTTGAAAATTCACGAAGCTATGATTTTTTAAGCGAAAAAGTGGTTTTTTTTTGTTTTCATCTCTTAATTAATTTTTGTTAACATCTTGCCATTTTATTTCTTATAAATAAATTTTTGGTAAATCATCTAGAAAGTTCAAAGCATGTTCCGTAATTTTTTTAACCACTTCGGACGGATAGTTTGATCACAATACTTTTTTTGAAAACTGACTGGGTAGAATCGACCCAATTTAACCACCGTGATTGAATTTGAAAGTGTGACCACGAAGGGTTAATAGTAATAATAATATTGGATCTAGCATAATTCCGAAGCAAAAATCTAGTGAGTTTCAAACGCAAAATATTTACCAAAAAAAAATCGATTTTAATCAACTAAATATGTTCCATTCTATTCAATGATTTTCTGCCATCTCTCCATGAGCTCCATTAGCCTTCTTCCATAGAAGTCCCGAGGTCTTTGGGCAAAGACGTCATCCAGCCTTTGTGACCGTCTGAGCAGCCCCCGCGAGCTTCGATCATGTTCTTTTTCGACTGACATTGTTGTAGACAGAATTTCGCTATGGAATTATGCATAGGCCCATGACATACGATATCCAAGCAAAACAGAGAGTTCCATCGAAGGGGAATATTTGTCAAGTGAAAAATTGAAATAAACTGCGCAGTTTCGTAACATAGTGTCTCGCCTCAAAGTAGATTGCTGTCATAAGATTGCACATTTGCTTTTTTTTTCTTTCTATTCTATCATGACAATTTTGTCCACAAAAAATGCACTTTACACTCGCTCGTTCCTTTTATCGGGGAATTCGCGTTGCACGATCGCATTTAAAATCGCGTAATCGTGACAATTAAATACTCGATAGTGCGAGTCCAGCGCAAAGTTGATAGAAAAAAAAACTTGTTCACGACTGAACCTGATGCGAGACAGAATTGTTTCGAGGGCTGAGCAATCGTATTTAGCATATATCGAGACATCGCGTTTCATTATAGAATTATTGTACTTTGCCGTGCCAATCAAAATACTCAACATGGATAAAGCAAAAACAAACGGGCGAAGCAAACAGATGAATGAATCATTTTCAGAGACCTTATGCTCGAGATGTTTTCTATCGGTTTGAATAGATTAATTTGTACGTAGCCCTGTCACTGTCGAAGAGCGGCGTTGAAGAATAGAAGAAAAATCGAATCAAATATTTAAAAAAGAAGCTTGCTAAAGAAACGTTGAACAAACGCGAACACGTTTGAGGCGTCCGATTTACAAGAGAAAAAAAAAATGAGCAAAAACTAGTCATAAGCATCGATCGAAGCGTAGTGATCTTGTTGGATTGTGATTTATTACGTGTTGCGATGTATGAATGAAGAGTGTGTCGACATTGGATGGAAGGGGCCACGGAATGATTCGAAAAAAAGACACGTGATGGATACATGTGTTACATTAATTTATTCGCAACTATTATCGAGAACTAGAAGAAAAATTGTAAAAAAAAAAAAACAATACGTGTGAAATGTGAAGAAATCGCGGAATTCATGAATATTGATAAAAATGGCTTTGCGTACTACGCGTACAATAGACGCGAATGATTTTGCATGTAACAGAGAAAACAAACTGTAAGAAATTCGAAAAAACAAAAACGTATTTCTGTTTCTTCAAATAATATTCCGAATTTATGGTATATTTGTGAATAGTAAAAAAAATCTATGCTCACGTATACTAGGATGAGGCAATGATTACGACAGAATTGCCCCTAGGAATTGCCATCGGCATGATTTTCAGTTGGTTCGAACAAATTGAACTTCTCGACCATGTTTAATTCGTGACGCAATTTTCGTAATAGGCACCACTGTCAATATTCATTATCAATGCCATCGACATTATCCAGGCGCATTATCGAAATTTGTTCAAACAAAACGTCACTTCAATAAATATATGTACTGTTTGGTGTTTCCAGTTCGAAAATTAAAATAGATCATTCGCTATAGGTATACTCATAAATGCCAGTCCATAAAGTCCACGTGTGTAACTCACAAATCGCGTATACTTGATTTGAACATTACTATTGGCGAAGTCGCTCATTGGCGCGACCAAAAATGATTTGAAATGTTCCACGCTCGAACGAAAGGAAACATCGTGTTTTGTCATTGAATTGTTTTAAATGTTACAGCGCGGCGATGCACGAAACGTTACCGAATAGCGAATAATACGACACGTTGACCTGAATGATGATCAATGCAAATCGACAACGATCTGACCCAGCGCGGCAGACCATTGGCGTTTACGGATGAACTCGAACTGCGCTGATCTAACCGAGTAAAAATACTCGCCAGATTTCCACGTCGAAGGGATATAATTTATGGTTGATAACACAACAATAGCGCAACTGGTGGGAACGTGGTAACGAATCATCGAACCGGTCAATTATTTTGAAAACTTGTACACGTTGTCTTTTTTTTCCTGTTATAGATATTTACACCCGTCGCCACATACGTATATTTCGCATTTTGTACCTGTTTGTAAATGTATTATATACAGGGTGTCCAGCAATGAATGGATAATCCTGCAATTGTCGATAGGTGAGATCATATCCTACTATAGGCCGGTATTTCAGTTTAGTAAAAGTCCCACGGTTTTCAAGATTTTGGGCCTTGTGTTATTTTTTGAAAAAAAAATCCTCTGCTTTTGGTTTTTCGCATGCCATTTCTACAAATGATAACTTTTTTGACCCGCTTTTTTTTTAATACTCTTGGTTAATTGTTTTATCTAGTAAAGTCTTCTTTTTAACCTTAAATGTTAAGAAAACTTTATGAAAAAAATATCTTATGCAGAATTTTCATACAAACCAAATCGAACATCTGACGTTGATAGCTTGCAGTGTAAAAAAAATGTACTATGCATATCGTGCCAATTACTTAAAAAAGTTGCTTAGTTATTGCCGATTCTAGAGTGGTATTATTCTTTAACATTTGTCTTTGAAATTATTTTTTATAGCAATTTTAATTGGCAAAGGTTCCTTTTTTCTGATTGAACAGATTTTGAAAAATAAAGATTTTTATGGTGTAAATTAAAATAAAAGAAAATGAATACTAATAAATACGATTTAGTATTTAAAAAATCATAAAAGATGCCAGTCTATCAAAGTCAGATGTTCGAATTGGTTTGTATGAAAATTCTGCGTCAGATCTTTTTTTTTCAAAAAGTTTCCTTAACATTTAAAATTAAAAAGAAGACTTTTCTAGATAGAACAAATAACCAAGAGTATGTTAAAAAAAGCGGGTCGAAAAAAGTTATCATTTGTAGAAATAGCATGCGAAAAACCAAAAGCAGATGATTTTTTTCAAAAGATAACATAAAGCCCAAAATCTCGAAAATCGTGGGACATTTACTAAACGGAAATGCCAGCATAAAGTAGGACATGATCGGACCTATCGACAGTTGCAGGATTATTCATTCATTACAGGACACCCTATATATATATACATACATACCCAACAATCTGGAATTTCTAGATACGTAAAAACAGTTGTAATATGTTAATAAATTAAAAGACAAGATTCCAATAAAGGCTGGCGAGTAAAAAAATTACGAGACATCTTTTCAATCCAGTCGAACAGGTTCACTGTAGATTCCATCTCAAATGTGATAGATTAGTGCTTGCCTATCCCGGACGCGAAAATATATTTGTTTTTTATTCCCCAAGTATTTTTAGTTACTTGAGAAAAAGAGATGTTTGCTATTTTGCGTATCAGAACATGTCTCAGGAGATTTAGTACAAGTACGTTGAGTCATCCATTTTTTTTTGTAAATCTATTTATATTGTCTCGGAAAACGTGCTAATTGGTTGAAAGCTTCCAGTTAGCTTACTCGAAGAATACTAGATATGATAATTCGACGGTATTTCGTCAGGTTTAAAATAGAACAAAACTCGCCCGGAGCTAGACTCGTGTAGCTCCTAGAGCCGTATTCTCATTTTTTACTGAACGAGAATCATCAAGAAAGTCTCAGACACCCCAATAATGACACCACAATTTCCCTTGAAATATGAAATTGTCTAAAAAAAGAAGCTTTTTTGGCAGTCTTTGGAGCTATAGGCTGGAAAAAAGCGACCCAATCGTCGAACACGTAAAGTATATAGAGTATTACCCATAAAGTAGTGTCGGACTCATAGCTCCACCGTTTTACCAATCCAATGTGGAAGGCAAGATACTTCGTGCTTCTCCTTTAGAATTGAATTCGCGAAAGATACATTAGCATTAGTCGAGTATGTATTTTTTTTTCAAGCCACCAAAACCACACTGGCAATAGGGCCCTTGACGAAAATCGTCTAGACGTAATTCTATTATTCAGAGATAAATTTGCTAAGACTGCTGCCAACTCCTTACTACGACACTCAAGTATTCCATATAAATCGATGGAATATTCTCGACGTGATATTATCATGAAATATCGCTTCGGGCAGGAATAAAGGTGCGTAATATCGAATAATATTTTCTATACAGTTTTTCATATCATTCGAATTTCCCCACAAAGTTACGAACGACGAATTCTCTCATTTTTCTCGTTCGCTTTTGGGAGCTGCGTTGCGGACGGCCTTTAGCCATTGTTGAACATTCCAAAGAGGAATTTATTGGTTACATCGGCGTATACAAGAGCAGTCGGGAAACAAAAGATCTTCAAGAATGCAGAAATAGTGAATCGATGGCACAGTGATTGTCATGAATCAGAAAAGGATTCCTGATAGAGTCGTACGGTTTAGCCAGGTATTTCTCCGTTCCGATTGCAAGTCAATGGCATGAAATCGTAAATGTTTTGTACACAATCAATAAAGAATTCGGATACAAATTGTTGTGAAATTGCTCCATCGGTCTTTCGTCGCTTTCCATTTAATTTAACAGCATTCCTCTTCCGAATGCTTTCTGTTCAATTGATCAAAGGTGCGATTCGACGAAAATTGTGTATTTTCCGGAAACCCATTAACGTAGGTTGACCACCAGGTATTCTAATCCGACTATATATTTTTAATTGCGGGAAATCGCAGTCCGACAACGGAACATGAGAGAAAATGTGCCAACAGCTGCGTTGATATTAACTGCGAGGAAAAAAAAATTGTGTTGCGAACTTATAATGAGGCTTGAAGTACAGTAAGCATGCGGTATACATCAAAAAATAAAAATAGCAAAGTAACGACCGACGAGTCTCGCGGTGCGGAGCGTAATTTTATAGTAACAAAATAATGAGGACGAGAGCGCTGAAAGTAACAATAAAAAATCAGAGACTTTGTCGATTCACTCGGTGGTTGGCATAACCATCGTCAATTTTTTCCCCCTCGTCCGTGTAAGAGATTCGGAATAAGTGATAAAGATTGATAAGATGGGAAAAAGTGAAGAATGAAAAAATAATTACTAAAATTATATCGGCATTCAGTCTTCAGGTTCGCTGGCATATTTATTATTTCTCATTGATGATTTCGCACAATACGAAATATATAGAGCTTCAATTCGATGAAAATTCATTTTATTTACTTCTACAGGGTGGCTATGTGTTTTTTAAGGGTCGGACGCGGATATCTTGCAACCGAGAAAAATATGACATTCAATGGTTTTTCAAGACCTCCTCGGAAAAAAATATAACGTATTTTGGTGATAAGTGGCATTTGCATGAGAAAATGAAGTATTCTGAAAAAAAAAATTAAAATTCCGTTTTAGGTTCGACGGAATAAAGACAATTAAATTTCGAATACGAAACGCTTCTAGAAAAACTTTTTGTTTACGAGAATTAAATTTCATTCGGTCACTTTAAAATGCATATTTGAAAGTTTTCTTTTTTTTTGTTAACGGGATGCGCGAAAACACGTTTTTCAGAAGTGTTTCGTATTCGGAATTGAATTATCTTCATTTTGCTGCATTCAAAGGGGAATTTTGATTTTTTACTCTGAATTCTTTTTTGTGATGAAAATACTACTCATCACAAAAACACGCAAAATTTTTTTTTGAATAGGACTCGAAGAACCTTTAAAAATCATATTTTTCGCCGTGGCAAAATCACCGTGCAAGACCCTTAGAGAACTGATCGCCTCGTTAAAGTTAACTTTATTCTATACACGTTTGTTTTTTTTTCTCCAAACATTTGGAAGGTTCACGAGGTAACGAACAATTTATGCTCGCAACGTAATCATTCAATCAAGTGTAACAATCTAGAAAAATGGGCACGAAAATGATATTTTTCGTGCTTGAACTTGACAAAAAGAAATCTTTATTCTCATTCAACTTCATCCAAAGATACACCTTAATAACATCCCAGGGGTAATCTAATCGCGAAATCAATTCGAGTCACATGACACACTGGGAGAAAGCTTTTCGTCCGTACGGTGGAGAAATTACGTACTGTCAGATTTGTCCGACCCTAAAACGTTTCTCAGGGAGGGCAAATGTTCGCTCATATCGAAAATAATAAGAGGATTTATTCCGCAACCTTCAATTGTGTATGTAGGTAATATATATATATATATATATATATATATATATATATATATTATTTTTAAACATATGAGGACTTCACTAAAACTGAAAATAGTACTTTGCAATATCTCAACGATTTTCGTGTCTTAGGGATCTATTTTATAATTGCATCGAAATGAAGATATTTCTTGTCCCATTCATCTTCGTCCAAACATTTTCATTGGATTTCTCTCTGCGAACAGAATATATAGTAAATTGGTGAGATTGCAAAACGTAAGTAAAAGAAATATGCGAAAGAGACTCTCAAATGAATATCTATGGGTAGGAAAATCTTCACGAAATGTTTTGGAAACTATGGTATTGAAGTTCTGCATCGTTGGAATGCAACGATTTTTTTTTCTTTTTGCCCATTTTTTTTGGCACATCTGGTCTACAAATATCACTGAAATATTTTCGAAGATCCTTATTAGGGATTCATAACACAAAACTACAAAAGAAGAGTTTAGATAGTAATATGAAAGAAAGAGATGAAAAAAAAGGGATTTTCGTTGTGCTCGTACGACGCAAACTTCAATACCATTGGATTGGAAGTTCAATACCATTGGAAACTCACAAATCGAGGAAATTGTCCTCTTTTTACGTAACGATCATTCCGTATAAATATTTGAGAGTAAACTCTATATTCAATAGTACACCCTTCTCGGCTAAAAGATTAATGCACTCCTCTACCGTACCCTGTGAATAACGAGTAACAGGATCAACCCGAAGTTTTACGCGTACCGAACTCGTACCACTTTGCCAGGCTTTCAAAGTTGATAAAACATTCGAAAGAAAATTGTGCATTACAAAAAGAACGGAAACAAATGTTATCCATTGGATCGTAAATTATTCGGATTATATCTCAAGACCAATTACGTTTTAATAAATTCAGTAAATAATCGAGTAAGAACCTGAAGGAGGAAAACATTGTTTCACTTCGGATAGAAGCGAAGCACGTGAAACGTCTTTTTTCTTTTAATTTCTGATTCAGTTTAGCTTAAGATTTTTCTCCAACGCCGCGTTACTTTTGACTAAAGAAGACAGAAGAAAAATAGGAATTATTTAACGATTTAAATCAACATAAGCCTTAGTGCGGAGTTCTATACTTTCCGTATTATGATAGTATTGTAACAATTTAAAGCAAGATTTTTAATGAATTATCCATGTTCGTAACTTGTGTGGATTTTATGGCATGGCTGCATTGCAATTAGATCGTCCAGCAAACTTACGAGAACAGGTGCTTATGCATTTATGTTAGAGAATTTACTACCAACGAGTTTCATGGATTACTCTCAGACTAGGAGATGATCGCGGAAAGTATCCACGCGATTACACGTAATTGGAGCAACGTTGACGGAGATCTCATAGCAAATGCAACAATATTATACTGTGGCAGCATACACGTGAATACACATTATCGTTGAAATTTATCGCTTGAGTTCGCGTTAATATTATTGCCATTAAGATATTCCTTTCGCGGAGGACCGTATTTTGTGGGCGAATTAGCACGGCCCTTTTCGATTATGAGTAAATCACAGTGGCGCTTCATAAAAACAAGTTACATTTAATTATTATACAAAACGATAAACTGGGATAAAAAATTTCGCTGAAATTTTATCGGTTTAGACATTTTTGGATTACCTCTGAAAAGTTGCAGTCACGAAAATTCTTTTGCTAGTCACCTTTTTCCTAAGTATTATCATTAATATTTTCTTTAAACATTGGTTGACACCCTGTTTTTATTGCCGTTCTCTAGAATATAAATTATAGTATGATTCTAGTATATCAATAAATATGATTTTTAAAGTCGTAATTTTTTGTCAAAAGTCGAAATTTTACCAAAATGCTTGGATGTATTTTTGCTTCGTTGTAGATGAAAATAGGGGAATTGTTAAATATGAAATTCTTAAAGGTGAAAGAAATATCTTCAATTAACGAACTCTCGTTGCATTGGAAACTTCCGTATAATTTTACGCGATAGAATGTAGCATGCTGAAAAAAATGAGGATTCTCGGGTACACAGGAATTTTCTCGACGAGTTGTCGAGAACTAAATATTTTTGCTTGATGGAGGAAAAAACCTGAAAGGGGAGACCGGTTATTCGTCGCTACACGTGGCAGAGAAAAAAAAACCGCCAGTGGATAAATACCGAAACTTCTCATCGGAAAGAGTATATCTCGAGATTGAAGCGAGCGAGCGGCACGTTGGGACGTTGATCAATTGATTAATCCATCGTGTTACTATGTCATGAAAAACTTGGGGCAATTGATCAAGGTTTGTCATAGAAAAAAAAATAGAAGGGCCAGTACAGGGAAAATCGGAGGAAGAAGTAATAGAACAGTATTCATTCTTAACAGTCATTAAGTCGACGAAATAATAGCCAATTTTGATCATTTTTTTTCTGGAAGGAAAAAAACGTTTTAAATTTGTAAAACTTTAGGTACAACTTATTACATATTTAAATTGTATGAATAAATTTTTTTATTAAATAATATTGCACAATGTCGACGTTATGACTTCACTATTGATCTGCATAATATGAGGCACTAATTTTAAGTATTTACACATCCAAATACTAAACTTATATCTAAGAAACATTTTTAAAAAGTTGAAAATTTAAAAAATGAGTCACTTTAGAAAACATTGACATTTTAAACCAAATTTTCCTTCTTTTTTGCAATAAAAATGTACTTTTTAAAAGTGATTTTCATAAACAAGTAGATATAAGTGTAAGATAATATTGTTATTAAGTTGTGTATACAATTTCAGCGCGATCGTCCAACTCGTTTAAAAGTTATGTTTCCCACAAACTCAAAAAATGTAGTTTTGAGAAAAAACGTGTTTAAAGTTTTGAACTACGGAAACTGAATGATTACAGTGACTTATCCGCTAATTACTTACTCTACCACCGTCTTCTGGAGATGTTTGATTAACATTTTACATTATAAAAAATCGATTTTTCCATGCCGCTACATTTATTTCCCTCTTAAATTTTTTACTTTCAATGGGCAGTAATTGCACAGAGTTACGAAATGCTTATAGCATTATTATTATCGTCTATCTATAACTGGACTGCGTAGGCTAATCAACCGGGGTAAAAAGTTTATCTATTCATTTCTCGATTAACTGTGTTCAGAGTAAATGAACAATTCGATAATTAAATTTACTTTGTGGCATTACAAACATAGCATTGCAAGTCCAAACAACCGCTGCCGCGGGATTTGAGAATCGTTTGGATAACATATAATAATTATAAAGTCATCACTGTTTATATTATGCAATGCCAGGAAACTTTGAAATTAGTATAGATAAAGTATGATTCACCCGGTCAGGTATCGGTCAAAAATTTGTGTTTATTCGCAATTGATCCAAGCGCCACACACACTCATCACCTATTCCAATATTGCTTTTTACGGCTCTATAAATAGATTTGATAGCTTTCTATATCTACACCATAGCTAGAATCAGGCTCCAGCACTTGTGTATTCTGCCACGAGGAGAATACTGTAAACCAAAATAAGAAATACAACAGTAACGATAATGTTGATGCTCATTCAACGGTATATGTTCCATAAGAGTGGGGCAGACTGGGGCTTGAAGTTGCAGGTGTAAAAAGTTACAGCAGAAGTTTCCGATCAAAAAGTGAAGTTACAGAAATGTTAGAAAGAGAGGAAAGATGCGGTAATGACTCGTGTCACGGGTACTAGTTGTGCCGTTTCTGTTGACAGGAGGACCCGCTTGGATTGATGCGAAATAAATGCAGGTTTGTGACTTTTTTTTACATTTAGTAATTTTGGTATATACCTGCCGCTATTATTATACCAGTATTAAAATCGAATCATCGAATGCATTGACATGTTCTTTATAGGCTAAAACCAAGATTTTGCAGCTGAGATAATCTAAAGAAATATCGTACAATTTTGAATGGTCAATTTATGTGATGGGGCTCAAAGTTACAAATATTGAGGGTAGGTAGTGACAGCCCATACCCTGCCCCATCCAGTATCAGTAATTTATCTAATTAAATATTGTTTTTCGGTTTCGTAGGATGAGAGCGTATAAACGGAGCGCGGATCGAATTCCAAACACGTCTATGAACAATCGGCGAAGATTTTGGATCAAGACAAAAACAAATGTTTTCGAGATTTGGCAAAAGAATTTTGCCTACGTCATATGTCACTAACTAGGTATTTGAGGAAGAGAAAAGTAGCTACAGAAAAAGGTCACTCTATGGAAGTTATTGTAGTCGGTTACCAGAAAATTTATTCCGGTAATCAGAAGTATTATAATTATTCCGAAATTACCAAAAGCGATTAATCCGACTAAGTACTTTGTGGTTTAGTTTCTTTTTTATGTTTGATTGCTTTAAGGTGATTTTTAGTATTGTTTTCAAAATCAAAAAATTTATCATTGAAGTCAAGAATTGAAGTGAAAGTTAAATTTTATTGTTAAATTAATTTAAAGTTGAAGTTAAATTTAATTGATGGTAAAAGATTTTGTGTTGTAGTTAAAAATGTTGTGTTGAAGATTAAAAGATTTTGTATTGAAGTTAAAAATTTATATGTTTTTATTAGGAAGCCAGGTATTTAAAGACTGTTTAACGCCTACATATTTTTTATTGAAAAAATAATGATTCTAATGATGATTCTCGAAATAAAAGAGTAAGTCTGTTTATTTCTTGCCAAATCTTACCCTTTTTAGTGTAACAACTAACCCCAAATGCGAGGCAAAAAGTTACTCTGCCATTTTCATTTTAAACATTAATTATTCATAGTTGCGTTCAAATAAAAATAAAATTATGCACATGTATTGAAAGCTTATTAATTCTTTTATATGAAAAATATGTAAAAATATCTGATTATTCCAAAGACGAAATGTAGTAGGTAAATTTTATAAAAGTGTCATAACCAGTTCCAGTCTTCCCTATGCACATCCAGCGAGTGCTCGATGGCTGATTAGTTCGTCGAAACCAATCTGGTTATATAAGCCCCTTGACGAGTTTTCCCACGGTCACGATCCAATTAAACCGCTCGCTTGCACACGAAAACGGCAAATACATCCCATCTCAAGATATGTCCATTTTTTCAAGATGAAAAATGCAAATATTCAACTCCTGCTCATTTGATAGCATAGAATTCAGCTTTGAGAGTGACTGCTCACTATTTTCCATTGCCATGAACGATTAATCGAATGGATCGATTTTGCTTAGACGGAGACGCAACATTAAACAGGAAACGTATGTATGGATTCAAACGACTATCGGAGAGGTAACGGAATACATATGGCAAGGTCGAAAAGGAGCGCGAGGTATTCGTTAAACATGAAGCGGCACAAGATTAGACTTTGCTACATCGCGAAATTCTATTACTATTCGACACACTGTATATAAGAGGCACGTTACATAATCCACCGTGAAGAAGGAGCCACAACTATCAATTGTTTGTCGATCGATATTTATTTCAGCTCCTCCTCCACCGCCTTCTCCTTGTCATTCCCTTTTTTTCGAACACGCTTTTCTATTCTCTTCCATGTCGAGGTATGTACATGTGCATGCAACGCGCGAACATTTATAACGCTCTCTATGCAATTTTCACGATTGGCTCTTCCTGCAGAAAGTAGGTAGTAGTCACTCCCTCGTTGACCGTTCATTTACGATTCGCCTTGACTTGATAAAAATGAATGGAAACATACTGGAGACGAATTTTCAACGTCTTCGCGATCAGGATGGACGACACGATAACAATGCCCGATGTACGAAGAATGAAAATGCTAATGAGAATGAATCGAGGCTCCATCAATGATACGTATATGTACATATTTTATTAGCCATGTGTTCATATATATATTGGAGTCAATGACAATGACTGCATTAGAAGCAAAACATATTTACGATCATTCTGTCAATTACGTTATGAGACATGATTTTTTTAAACATTTATTTGAATATCTATAATAAAATTGGGTATGTACTTTTACGATCGAAATATTTTTTTCCTTAAATACTTACGGTTGATTTGATACACTGACCTTTGAAAAATTCTGATACGCGTATTAATCGATAAACGAATTAAATGTTTTATTTTTTTGATTTGACACGTCGAGACCCCATTTTGAATATTGCCATTGGAGACATTATTGTTTCAAAACCTCGAATGGTTTATTTATCAAGACTATATAGGGGAGAGTGGGGCACAATGTGTCACGGGGCACAGTGAGCTAGATGCGGTTTCTCGGAGGTTTGTAGCTCGTAAATTCCGAAATTTTATGTGTTGAACCGCGATTTATATTAGGTTTCGTCAAGCCTAAAAACAAGTCGATAGCAGCTCACAAAGGATTATTGAAAATTAAAAATTGATTTGAGGCTTGGAAAAAAAATATTTTGCTCGCTGGGTAAACGTAAAATATAACGACACTTTCTGTAGTGGCTTCGATTTTCGGGCGTAATCGATAGTTTTGTTATTTATGATGCACTCAGTGATTTGTGTTTTTCCATTCGTAGTTTAATTAATAGTTATTTCCATCAATAATCAAATATTTTACTAGTGGGGTACAATGTGTCACCGAGTGTCGGGACAAAATGAGTCGATTCCCAATGAGGAAACAAAGAATTCACGACCCTCCGAAGAAGCGCAATGTGTCAGGGGCAACTGTCAACTACATGCGATTTCTCGGATTTTTGTAGCTTGTGAAATCCGAAATTTTTTGTGTTGGTCCGTGATTTATATTAAGTTTTGGCTGGCGTAAAAGAAAGTCAATAGCAGCTCACGAAGAATTATTAAAAGTACAAAATTAATTTGAGCCTCGAAAAAAAAAATTCGCTTGCCGGTAAAATGTCAAATATTGTGGGGCAATTGTGTGGAGCACTCTGTGTCATCGAGTTGTTGAGCACAATGAGTCGACTCCCAATGTTATTGGCAAATAATACCCGTTGTGAAATTATCGGTATTTATGGAAATCTGTTATCTATGTTAAGAAAATATAAGAGTTTCAACCGGCTCGTTGTAGCTTACGTTTCGCAGCACTTGACACACTGTACCCACCTATCTGGCATATTGTACCCCACCCATGGGGCACAATGAGCCAATCCGCAAATTTTTTTCGAACCCATTATTTTAGAATTTTAAATCTTTTTGCAAAAAATATAGTAGCTTTATTGTACGCCTAAAGGTCTATAAAATTGGTTATGACCTTTTTTTTCCTAATCAGACTACGCTGGTAAGAGTAAAAATTCGATAGAAAAAAAGTGACACACTGTGCCTCATCTTCCCCTGCAGGTCTACTGATTATTGGTCATGATACCGTGAAAGGGTTGTAAGAGATGTTTTCCGCTATCAAACCCAGATAAACCCAGTAATATATGCAAAGGTGAACCTGAAAAGTGAGTTTCGAGATACTATGATGTTTATTATTTTCTTTTAGAGTGAGGAGTGAGCAACTTTTAAAAGAAATAAAAAAAACTGTTGCATAGATTCAAACTGTGTTATTATTTGTAGTTTAAGGACACATTAACAAAGAATTATCAACAAGAAAACAAGAATAATTGGCAAACATTTTTTAATTAGGGGTCTAAAAGTCTGCGAGTTTAATCATTTTCGTAATTTTCTTTGGCAAAAATTCAGGCTTTATTTTAAAAATCACTAAGTTACTTAGCCTGCGGATCATTAAAAAAAAACAACTACACATTATTAGCAATCCAAAGAGGATCCCATTCAACAGATTTTTTTTAATTAATTTTTAAAGTTGCCTCCCCCTTATGGGAAAAAAATAATATCTTCAAAATGATTGACTTTTGCATAAAGCATTACTGGGATATTTGATAGCGATAAACATGTCCTACAACCTCATCACGGGACCGTGACCCGAAGCTCTGTATATAGATACGATCATGGAAGTTATTGCACTAGTTATGAACTCATTCGTCACTGTGCATCGAAAATTTGTCATGACGATCTTCCAATTCCCAACAATGAAGGAACATTAGTTGTAATAAGCGTCGCATCATAGGGCGATTTTTTTTTATCAATTTGACATTCTTCGATCGAGGCCAATCGAGAAATATCGATTCGCCTCAATTGCTGAACAGTGATGGGTAACTTTTCTTCATTACTATTACAAACATGTGATAGTTAATGTGATATAAATTGAGACAATGTCGATCGAACATTTTCCCGAGATAACGACATTTTCACGGAGTGTTTTTCAAAATAAAAGTGCGCTGAGATAATAATTTTTGGCAAATGCCAAAAGCCACTTCGTCGTTATACCTAGTTTCGGATGTTTTGTCTACATGGACATGAAACTCGAGGTCTCTAAACTTTTTTCTCGCGTATACGAGTCGTTAAAATATAGGTGCATTCTGGACATCGGAATAACTGACAGCACCCCAAAAGGATCGCATTGCTGCATGACAAGTACTTGTGCTATTTCCGAAAGTTTCAACGATATGGCCGGTATCAGATTCCGCTCCATGGGATCAATAATTTCGGTTAGCCCGACTGTTCCGAATGGGTGCGGACTTGTCCGGCTGTGTCCACTATATTAAAGGGGTCGCCGAGAGTTGAAAGCTGAATGTGTCATAATCGAAAGGAATGAAACATTCGAGATCGTCCGAAATGTCACGTCCATCCTCCATGCGACAGTCTCGTGTCAACATTATTCGATATAACATTATTATTTTGTATCTCCCGACGGAATCTATCACGAGCTATTTTGGTAATGGCTATTTTGGATTAGTGTTTTCATTATTATTTTCGGCCCGGATCTAAGAGTTATTAGATTCACTGTTAAAAAGTAATTTCGCCGGATGGCCAAGAAATATAATGTAATGTAGTTTTTGGCAAATTGCCCATCCCCGTCGAATGTCTATCATCGTGAAAGTTCAATGAGTTTGAAGTTTGCATCATTGGGATTGAACGAAAATGATTCTTTTTTGATTCCTCGAATTTCTTTTGGTAAATCTTCAATACGAAAAACTATCAATATTTTTTTTAATTGTTCATTCAGATATCTAAAATCTCAATCTGCAAAAAAATATTTTATACAATAATGTAAACGAGGAAATAAAAATATAAAAAAAAAATTGTAGCATGTCAACGATGCAAAATTCAAGATCATAAATTTCATCGCCTTTCATTGAATGTACTGATTTGATACAAGACAAATTATCGACGGACTAATTAAACCATTTGCGAAGGTGCCTTTTTCATTTTTCGTATTCAATTTTCGACTTTGTGACCAGTTTATAAATAATTCGGTGGGCTGAAAAAACAATGTATGCGCGGGGCAATTTTCTATAATACTCTTTTTTCATATTGCAGATACGTTGCACTCGATTCGCATAAGCGGCCTTTTCCGGAAACATTATGGAAACCATTAACATTAGATTTACTCATAGAATTAAGGTTATCTTCTCATTCCATCACATTTCAAAGTAATTTTTTCGCATGCTATCGTTGTTTGGCAGATCTCGCACAAAAGCTCGGGTATCAATGATACCCGAGTAGAAATTTGAGTCGGGAAAAAGTACTGTCCGTTATCTGCCCGCCGTAGATAATATCAGGTCATGGTCAAGCCATCCAACGTGGATCAGGTTTGCCATGTAACAGGTCTTAGGTCAGGCCCTGATCCGCTGTTCTCTTTTTTGGGAACTGATGAGGAACTGACGAGGAAAGGGATCGGATAATCACCGCGAAATTACGAGAAATGTGATAGTGTACTGACTAGGCCATGAGAAATGAACCGGCGGACGGATGAGGTAATGCTCAAGTACTGGAAAAGGGCTTTTGGTGATATACCCGAGTAAAATAAATAGTATCAGGTCGTACTGATATTTATTATTTAAGGTAGCAGTCTCGCCACAGTCACGTTAAAAAGTTTATTCTTCGCTCAATCGATGAACGCTTCGAAATATTGCGAAATATCCTTACAATGTAGGTTGTACATCTTATCGGGATGCAAAAACTCATAAAGTAATGATGAAAGCGCCTAATATAATGTTTACCTAACCCTCATTTTATTATCAGACTATCCATTCCGGCTACTAATACGTAGATACTCTGCGTATACGGATACGCACGCACTACTGTAATCTAATTCTAGTTTGCTCCAGTCGTTTCGTTGCACTAGCGTCGCTAGACATTGTTTAATTTCAGGGGTTACGTGGGTTTGAAGATTTCAAAAAATCCATTTTTTTTTTAATTTTACTATCTAATAGTACAATATGTATAGAATATTCTCCCAAAGTTTTAAGTCAATCGGAGTAAAAGTCTAGGAGAGAGAGCCTTTGGGAATTTCCCCTGTTGGGAAACACTGGCCGGGAGCGACGCAGGTATACGCATTTTTCTCAAAACACTATTTTTGAAGTCGGTGGACACGATTTCTCAAAAAGTAATGTACCGATCTTATTGAAATTTTGCACACTTCTTCAAAATAGCATTAACTAGTGATTGAACGAAGGTTTTCTTTTCGATTACAATTAATTTTACAAGGCTATACGTAGTGTAAATTGTATCAAAAATTGAACTATTTTGCATACAACTCTGCAAAAATTCAAATTTCAATAAATAAAAAAAAAATACTTGGTTCAATCACGAGCTATACTTATCTACTAACAGAAAAAAATGGTTTTTTAATTTTAGATAAAGCTATCATGAGTTATCCTGACCACCACGAGGACACCTTTTTTTTAGGGGTCTCCGGAAACCAGGTCCCACCGGCTGAATTTCCCAAATTTTTGGATGAATTTTTTTTTAAATATTGTTGAAATGTTGCTCTTTTATGTACTTAACATTTTAAATAAAATAATTTACGTATTATATTTTTAAAAAATAGAGAAAATATGCTTTTTTTTGGCTTTGAAACCCACGTAACCCCTTAAATCGCATATATCTCTGAAACTAGACAGTCAAAATTCATGATTTTTTTTACCCACTTCGTCATATGTTCCTCTGTAATTGAAAATTTATTCTAAAAAATCTGTAGAAAATTTTTGAAGTAATTGCGTGAAATGTGACATTTTCCACTGCTCTCCATAAGAACACGTGTAAAATCATGAAATCTTTGATTGCCAATATCTCGAAAACGGAACAGTGAATCCTTTTGTAATTTTGCAAGTAATCATTTAATAGTGTCCTGAAAGAGTCCTCAAGATTAAACAAAAATCTATAGAAAAATGCCTTGACGAGACTACTACGTTAACAAGTATCACAAAATCATAAGCAAATGTGTACGCTGTCAACATAGCACTTCTGTTCGTGATAAAACAATGGGTCGAAGTTTTATCGTCGTAGAAGGGTACCTTGGTTACGCGAAGCGCTTCTCTCAAAGTCACCTGGCGGATTGTTGACCAAAGACATACGGGTAATGTCTTCCCGGTCGAAATATTCATATTTCCTGACAAGATGATGTCGATTTTCAAAACCACGAATCACCTCCTTTACTTTTTTGTCTTATCAAATTATTTGGTTATTCGTTATGTTCAAATTAATACTCGTTGTAATATTATTTATGATAAGCATTTGTATTCTCGTAAATTATCATTGATCAATAAAAAATGCTTATAATGGTGAATAGAATTGCAACAGATTTATCAGTATCACCCTAATCAATTATGAAAATCTCTGATGGGGTAGAAAGCAAACTAGCTTTAGACAGTTTTTAAAGCTTCACTATTCAGGAAATGCCAATGTTCTAGCCGGCGATTTCCGGCATTACGTGAAAGTGTACTTGGTCGCAATGTATTTCAGCCAGAACAATGTAATTTCCAAACATAGAGTGTAAGCCATAGAAAACCGATTTTGTGATCTTTCTTGTTTGTTCTATGAAAGGGCCTGGTCAGGAGAATCGGTCGAGGCAAGCCTGGTCATGTCCCGACGCGAAATAGGCACGCTTTATCCGACAACAAAATAACGATGTGTCTAATATAATAGACAATAGATTATGCATGGATGTTATCAAACTGTCCGAGCTGTTTTCTCCTAGCAGGACGTCTTTGTCCTAACCCTTTCATGCTGTTGATTAATCTCTCGATTATTCATGGCTTCATTCATCCACTTGGAGTACGGCAGGGTATTATCTACTCCCGACCTTTACCAGTGCGTGCTTGAATTGATTCATCAACCAGACTCCGTTGTATCTGCGTATCTCTTAAGCCGAGTGAATCCTAAACAGGATGCATTGAAGCATCCCTTTTGTATTTTCTAACTTGACGAAAAGACAGTGTCAAAGGCGAAGAAAAATCTTTACAAATTCGCGAGGAATTCAACATCACTGAAATTTGATAAAGTGATGTGTTCCAATTGAATGATTGGTTTGATACGCGAATAGAAAGAATTCTCGTTAAAGCCGAGAGGTCGAGCGAAATTAATTTCCAATAAATAGAGCAATCAATATATCCCGCTGGAACGGTTTCATTTTTTTTTCTACGGTGATGCAAACGACTGTCCACTAATAAAGGCATTATTCTCGTGAAGCAAGGATCGATAAAACGAATACAAATATCTCCCTTTATATTGCTAGATCATAGATTAACGCTGGCAAATATTCTCCTGCATTTCATAGCATTGCCATTTAATTGAATTTTTCCAGTGTTTGCTTATTTCTGTATGTCCTCAAAGATTATTTTCACCCACGCAAACGGAAATAACGAAATAAAATATATGTTACGACATCGGTGGGACAACACCCGGACTCGTCTCATTTTTCATGTAGTATCCTCGAGGGGGACTCGGAAAAATACTACAAACGAACCAAATGAAGATAAATGTCGTTCAACTATTGTACAACATATATCTTCCTAAGTGAAAATGGCTCACTTTTTCTCCTCGTAATATCATGTAGGAATAATATTTGGAAATAGGTTAATGGAAAAAAAATATGCTTTATTCGTCTTTCGTACGTACAAGCCCAAAATATTTACGTTGCTTGAAGGCGTAACGGAAATAAGATATCGATTTTTTTCCCGCCAGAAAGGACTCCTATCAAAGTTCTCGAAAAATTCGGTTCTAGACAAACGGCTCTGTTTGTAGTAGAACAAAAATTATGCACGTGTATGTACATGTACAAATTACTACAGGGTTTGACGAGCAAGAGGGGGGGGGGCGGTCTTTAAAAAAAAACAGTTGGGCTGTAACTAAAAAAAAACACAGAAAAAAATGGTAAATATCTAGAAAAGGCGCGCTGTCTGGAAAACAAAATTGAACCACTATTTCGGCGTATTTTTTCGTCATCTATATTGATATGTCGACAGAAATTGTCGCTCAACACAATTATCGTAGGAACGGAGTTAAAAAAGTGGAATTTAACTATTACTAAATTTGCTTTGATAATAGCAAATTTAGTAATTTGCAAAGCAAATTTAGCTATTACTAAATTTGCTTTGATAATATTTTCATACTACCGTCCATCTGAATCCTACAGTATGTTTATTCATCCATTCATTGGTCGATTTACCCAATATCAGATAACTCTGGATGTCTGATATAAATTATTCTACGCATGTAAATATTCTAAAGAATGCGTAATGACAATAAAAAACAGGGGGTCACCGAATGTTTAAAGAAAATATTACTGATGAAACTTCCAAAAATGTGACGAGCGGAAAAATGTTCGTAACCGCGACTTTTCAGAGAAAATATAAAAATGTCTAAATTTACCAAATTTACACGAAATTTTTTATTCCAGTTTATCATTGGGTATAATAATTGATTGTAACTTATTTTAGTTAAGGCGGGCAAACACTTTAGATGCTTCAAAAAATCAATTTTTAATTTATTTCATAAATCGTTAGCAGATTGTTTGGGTTTTCATAACCAAAATAAACCCAAACTTGACCGTTTGGCGATTAGCTCCAAAACATCTCCATTTTGGTTAGAAAATAATCGAGTTAGCGGCATTTCTTGCTGCTATTTTATTCAATGAAGGAAATTCAGTCCTACTCATAGTTATGAATGAACTACAAATCGTAGTTGGTAGGCAGAGCTACGGATATGCTGAGCAAATGGATCAGATGCGCGTGGTTCAAAAAAATAGAAAAAGTTTATTAGAAAAAGAAGCTCGAAAAGCTCGTAAAGAGAAAATGCAAGCTTCAACTGAGTTGCACGAGGAAGAGGAAGGTCTGCTGTATGGTGCTGGAATCGTTTATTAATCGGTAAGACACTTTATCATTTGAGTAAACACATTTGACTTTGAGTTTTTCGTTTGTGAAACTTTAAACGTGTTTTTCTCGAAACGAAATTTTTTCTATTTGCGGGAATTATTACTCAGAAACTAATTGATGGATCATCTTCAAATTTTGAACACATTTACATAATATAATTTATCAAAACATGAACCTAAAGTTGGAAAGATTAGATTGTTTAAAATATTTATTATTGCAAAATACCAGGAAAAAAATGCTAAAAATAGATGATTTTTTTCAAACACGTTGCAACATTCAATTCTCGATTTTTTTTTCAAAATTTAGGTTAACGTTCTTAAAAAACATCTCAAGAATGTATAAAAATTTGTTGAACTATTTCAGATGCGAATTGCGAGCTGCAAAATTCCCGCAAATTGACAACGACGTTGAGGACACGCCAAGGGACAGAGCGGATTACACCTTAATTAATGCATGAAAAAACTTGAAAAAATTACCAGACATGTATGAAAATATGAATAAATTATTGTCAGAGTTGCGGAAATTTCCGTTTTTTTTTCACAATAAAAAAAAATCCAAAACCATCTAATTTTCAGTCTCCTAAAGTGGTTGCGCGCCTTAAGAGCCACTGTGATTTACTAATGATTCAAAAGGGCCCTGCTTTTGCATCTACAAAAAACCGGCCCCTGCGAAAGGAATATCTTAAATAGCTTCTTCATCATTATAAGGTAAAAATACGCCCAAATAGAGGTTCAATTGTTTTTTAGACAAGGTCCCTACATATTTACCAAAAAAAAAAAAAAATCTCTACGAAGGTGAAAACTCACTCAACATTTTGAGTACTCGTCGTGACGATCTTCCGGTATGATGACGACAATTTCTCTGCTCCTTTCGTCCGGAATTGTGAGCTGCCGATGCCGAGGCTCGACGGAGTGTTCGATTTTGTCCGCTGTCATGCTTCATCATATTCGACTTTCGTAGCTTCATTCCGATCATGACGTATAGCACCGTTATCAGTATCATCGGCACGACGAAGAACAAAAGTGTCGATATTTCGAACGAATACTCGACCAGGGTGACTTTCATCATGCACAATACGTAATTTGGATTCTCGTCGCGTTTATCAATAATGCCAAATTGCATCGCGAGCGGTATAGCGAATAAAAGCGCTAATAGCCAAACAACGAGAATGAGTTTTATCGCCCGCGACAATTTTGACATCGTGTGTGACAAAAAAGGATGACATATTGCGACGTAACGTTCCACGGTGAAAGCTGTTATTGTCAAAACGCTTGCGTTCGTCGAGCATTCGGCAGCCAAGCCGCGCAAACGACAAAAATGTTCGCCAAAAATATACGGATATTTCGACCATACGAGATAGACCTCGATCGGTAGGCCGGATATCAGAAGCAACAGGTCAGACACGGCGAGACTGAAAAGATAATAATTTGTCGCCGTGTGCATCGACTTGTTGCGCGCTATTACGATACACGTGCTCACGTTTCCAATCGTACCGGTGATGAATATAGACAGATATATTATTGTTATCGGTACCACGACGTACAATGGATCGCGGCGCGGGCCAAGTTGAAAATTTACGATCGTCGATTCGCTGATTTCGGCGTAACGCGAGCTCAAATTCGACGATCCGTAATCAACGTCTGACAAAAATGATGTTTCTTCCATCGACGGGAAACTTCGGGCTGTGGACGATGCCGGGGAAAAAAAATCCTCCATAATGAGTCGGAAAATCAACGGCTATTATTATTTTTATATATCGTTTTTTTAAATATATTTTTATGTATCGAATATTTTTACATATTTTTATATATCATTTTATATATAGGGAAAAAAAAATTCCTCCATAATGAGTCGGTTAATCGACGGCTCTTATTATTATTATTTTTATACATCGACTTATTTTTTTAAATTTTATTGTACTCTGATCTTAAATTATTATTTATATGAATTATTTATTTTACTAAGTCAATTCTTGACGTAGACGCAACTGTTAAGTTTATTTTTCCTTCACAAATTCTCACGCACTTTCGTAATAAAACTCGCACGATGTTTCTCATCGTCCACTACCGTGATCCGAAGTTTCTTCCTAACCGTTCGTCATTGTCACTCCCATACGATAATAGTCCCAATCTTGATAAACCTTCTCGAAATCCTCGATTCACTCGCCTTTTAATATTTGTGTCCCGAATCGCGCAATTGATTTGAAACTTCGTAATGACGAGTCACTGCTAATTGCGAAACGCCGTACTCGACATTACATCCACGTGCACACTCCAATGTGCCAATTGAACTTAAATGCACCAATGTAATCTTTATGTACACTTTTCACCTGATAGATATCTCAAATTAACAGAACCGAGCTTACACTTGAAGTTTAATTGCATTTTCTTTTTAGTGAACTTGTTGGTTGCAATTGTTGAGCATTTTTTTTTTGGTTAATTGTTTTATTTGTTTTTAAATGTTTTTCACAGAAAAAATTGGATGATTTTCGCAAGATGTGGCACGTGGAGGAGGCACAGGCACCGGTCAACAGTCGTGAAACGACAGCGGAAAGACATCATTGCACAGTAGAGAAGAACTGGCGGGCTGGCGCGGCATGCGCCGCTTCTCGGCTGTAAGAACACACCGTTTCCACTCGCCGGTGCGCCGCCGCTGCCGCTTCGGCTACTCAGAGCGCCACGCACATCCAGTGGTCTCTTGGTGCTCAGACGAGGCGAGTTTTTGTTCTCCTCCATTATATCGCGCCTTCCTCCAAATAAACCCATGTTATTTTTTTTACATTGTTGACCAAATTGACGTTCATTCTTGTGCTCATCCTCAATCCACTCGAATCTCCTGTATTATTAAGGAACGAGAGAATTCGACAGATTGCCGTACACAAGACTCTGATTTTTCTCTCCTTTTCTTACTCGTAGAGACTATCGAGTCTGGACATTGAACGATTTGCCAATTGAATACACGACTTGTGATATCTGTTTCGAGATGAGCTAATTTTTACTTTTTATTCTTCCGCACAAGAGTACAAAATTTTTATGCATTTTCCAGAGGACAATTTTCGACGAAGATGTTTCTTGGAGGAAAAATAATTACGTGAGATGTGAACGAGTCATCGATCTTTTTGATTAAGCTATTCCTTTCACGAACCCGAATATTAAAGAATTAACGGATTTTCGTCGACAATTAAATAAAAATACATCCTAGTATACTGGTAAAATTTCAAGACAAGTTACCAAACTTTTGAGGCCGCACTCTAGTATGCAAACTCATTTTTAAGGTAATTTTTTGGGAATTAAATTTAGAGAAACGGTTGAATCTACAGAGTTTGTAGTTCACAGTTATATTTGTCAATTTTCGAAGTAACATCTTAAATTTTTTCAGAGCTTTTTATTCGAAATTTTACATGATATTTGATGTTGCGCAGGTCATGTCGCGAAATATTTTTTTTATCGTCTTTTAAAGGAAATATTAATGATAAAACTTAGAAAAATGTGACTAGCAAAAGAATTTTCGTAGCTGCGACTTCTGAGAAAACATGTAAAAATGTTTTAATCTACAAAATTTATTCGAAACTTTGAATGCTAGTTTATCGTTGTACTGACAAAAAAATTCTTTTGATATTAACTAGATGAGTCTATTTGATTGTTTTTTAATTTGATTTAAGGCCTTAGGCCACTCTAGAGGCAAAAATGGGCATATTTTGTGATTTTTTTCAGCAAAACCATGAAATAAATCGGAATTACAAAATAGGGGTTTTATTATACACGTAATTGACTATACAAAATTATTTTTTCACAGAGATACATGTCGAAATGGCAACTGTACAGCATTTTTCCGATGACGCCTTTATTTCTGGAAGGTCAACGGCCGGACCAAAAGCTCCTATAATTTTTGAGTTGTGATGAGACACTAAAGTTTTTTCGATTATATATAAGAATAGCTATAGAAATACGTAGGATTTTTTTGATATATTGTTTTTTGTCAAAATGGCACATTTCTAAAACAAAAAATATAAAATGCCATGAGAATATCGTCAGAAAATTGTTCATAAAAAAGGAAGTATGCAATATAATTTAAAAAACCTACGTAGTGCCTCAGAAAATGTAATTTTAAATGTACAGTTGAAATTTCAAGTGAATCGGTTTAAACTTGTTTGTTATGAGTCTGACCGACTTGAAACATGTAGTTTTGAGATAAACGCGTTTAAAGTTAGTAGAAAGTCACGACATGAATCGAGAGGGATTGCGCTAGAATTCGAAAATCGAGTACTTAGAGATTTTTCACACCCATAATCTTTTGGATTATAATTTTATAGGTACTAAGGTACATTTTCAACAAAAAAAATCGATATTTGGAAATTCCTAGAGTGGCTTAAGGCCTTAACTAGATTTTCCATGAAATTAAATTTTCCCCATTGCATTCCATTATTAAAATTATTTATTTTAAATATATTTATTTATTCAAATCAAGATCTATTTAATATCGTCTAATAACTAAATATTCTATTTATTTCTAATAAATCTGTGATTTGGTTTCAATCTGGTGGTATAAGTTAAAAGAGACAGACGGTACAAGATTCAGTCTCTCAAAAATCTCATGGCGTTACTTTCATTAGAAGACTGTTGTAACATCCTGCATTTGAGGAAAATGGTTAGTCGTTTTATACATAAATGGTCACGCCTGTTAATAAAAGGTACGACGATACCTTTCTTTTTTTTCTAAATAACAGCCTTGTGATTTAAAAAAAAAGAAAAATCATTTAACTTTTTATCACCGCACTTTTATGTCATGAACCTATATTCCTTTCGCGTATACGTGGAATATATCGTATTTTATCTATATTTATTTAATTTGAATATATTTAGTATTTAAAAATAAGACCTTGAACAAATTAAAAAAAATATTTGAAACAAATAGGCTCGTAGTAGGCCGCGAGACAAGGAAAATACCAATTTGATTTAAATAAATCTTATTTAAATAAATTTTCTTTGGCAGTGCGGGGATAATAATTGACTCAAACTTATTTTTACTGAGCCCACTATAATCTATTAATAATTCAGAAGGGCCCTGACTTATTTTTATGCGCCCACACAATACAGCCCGCCGCGAAAGGGATACCTTAAAATAAATTGTCAAGGTCATGACGAAATAATACCACTTTTATTACATACTATACACAGTTCAATTTTTTGGCGTCATATTACTTGAGCTACATGCAAGATCACGAAAAATCCAGTGGTAGAATCAACACGCATTATTTCAGCACGAGATTTTACGGAGATCTTCGTCGAATTGCTGAAGGTTCAAATTGTGGAACCTCCAATTTTCGTTTAGTCGCAGATTAATAATAATAATTCGATACATAGGCATATGCTAGCAGCCAATTCAAATTAGCCTCAGAATTTCGTTGTGTTTATTAACGAAAATTAATATCTCCCCTCTCTAGCCGATGACGCAAGGATTTTCTGTCGTGAGCCAGAAAATATCTCAACGTTCTCGTCATTGTTCTTGCTTTTTACGCGTACGAAACTAAATCGGTACTCTAGGTGTCTGAGCATCGGCAGGAGATAATAGTGAATGTCGAAGATAATTCTTCTGTCGATTTCATCTGAAATATTTCATATTTTCGGCTTATCCGTTCCAAGGTCCTGAATGTCGTATAATTTCCGTTCACATACCGTGTACGTATATACGTGTGTGTGTACACTGCAAAAAGCTATGCATGAACAAGAGTTCACCATATTCAAATTAGTGCAACCCCGAACAACTTCATAGTTAATACCTTCAATGCTGTATCAATATCACGATTGATACGAGACGAATCAAGGAAAAATCAATGTTATCCCCAGTAGCTTATTCGTAAAAGTCAATCTATATATTTACTTCTCTCAATTAATTTTTTCCAAATTCGAGACCCAGCTAAATCGATTTCGCATACACGAAACCAGTAGATCACCTCATTCGATCTGAGTATTCTGGCAAATTCCCCCCAAAAAAAAAAAATAATCACGAAACTACAAACATGCAGCTCGTTTAATAGTACAGAATGAGATAAAGTCACATGCTCGGCAAATGTACTGGAGTCATGGTCATTATCATGACTGCAAATATATTAGCCAGTCCACCTCGAAAACGTGTTCGTTAAATACTCTCCTCTCGTCATAATCATACGTGATCGAAGATAATCAACGATGGAATCGTTGATTACCAACATTTGCATATTGATCGTATCCATTATCCATACGGATAATGTTGCAATAATCATAATATATTTAGATTGCGCAGAGAATGCGAAAATCAAGGAAGCTGTTGTTGTGGAGGCTTTGCCCTAACGTGGTTAGCCGTACATGCCCAGGATTCAAAGTCCTTGATGGAACGGATGAATTCTCAGGAGAATACCATCGAGAATGTCTTTATAAATTTTGCTTGAATTCGTTTCTCCTTAAGATTTAAGGTAAAAATAAGGATTTATCTATTAGTATAGCATGTACCAATTATTTTCTTTATTTTAATTTTTTCAAATTATTTTTTCTTATTATTTTCTTTTATTTTTTACTATTTTTTCTTATCTTTTCCTTTATTATTATTATTATTATTACTAGCTTTTGCGCGCGACTTTGTCCGCGTGGACTTTAGGATTTCATCCAGAGTGGAGATTAACGAAGAGAGAAAAAACGTAAGTAATAAAGAAATTAGTCAAATTTTTCAGGCACAGGCGGAGACTGAGAGAGGCACGTGTTGGTAGTTAATGAAATAGTAGTATAAAAGTGCCAACCGTCAACTCCAGCATCATACAATGTGGCTACGGAACTATATGGCTTTGCGATACATTCCAACCTTTCCAATCGGCACCTCCATAAATGAAATCAGCCCCCACTAGGTACCGAATATCGATCGCTATCCGCTACGTCAGCTGCGCAGATTCTTCTTGAGTGGATGGTGCGCAACCTCCATGTTTGCAAGTGCGATGCGGAGCCAATCCTGCCACTGTGCCGGTTAGAGAGGTTGTGGTGTATAGTTCTGTAGACAACATTGTATGATTCATGGTCTTCGACAAGATCACCCAAGTTTTAGGCACTCGGGACTCTCAAACAGCCCAAATACCCCAGGTCTGTAAATATGAAACCGGAATTTGCCCATAGATGGCCCTACCTGTCAATGTAGTTACCGTCAAGTCGCGTCATTGGAGCCATTTTCTTTGGTGACATCTGACAAAGATTTTTAACTCACAACAATACGAGTTTCATACCCGAACATAGTTTGTTATAGCGTTGAACATGTCGAATTTTGTGCCTGGAAATTACGATTTGCGGACAGCATTAATTTTCTGTTACCATTTGAAGAAAACTGCTGCAGAATCGCATCGAATGCTTGTCGAAGCTTACAGTGAGCATGCTCTTGGTAAATCACAGTGCTTTGAGTGGTTTAAAAAATTCAAAAGGGGCGATTTTGACGTGAGAAATGAAGAACGTGGGAGGCCACCGAAAAAGTTTGAAGACATCGAATTGCAAGCATTGTTGGATGCTAAAACCTGGCGAAACTGTTAATACTGAACGCTACCGACAAAAAATGATCGATTTGAATCAATCTTTGCGTGAAAAATGACCAGAATATCAAAAAAAGGAAACACAAAGTGATTTTGCTTCATGATAATGCATCACCACATACAGTAAAACTGGTCAAGGAAACAATTGAGGCATTTAGTTGGGAAATACTTTTGCATGTGGCTTACTCACCAGACTCAATGTCAACTACCAGGTATTTACATACCTGGTAGCGTTTATACTTTTTGTTTTAGAAATGCGCCATTTTGACAAAAACAATATATCAAAAAAATCCTACGTACTTCTATAGCTATTCTTATATAGAAACGAAAAAACTTTATCGTCTCATCATAACTAAAAAATTATAGGAGCTGTTGGTCCGGCCGTTGACCTTCCAGAAATAAAAACATTATCGGAAAAATGCCGCACAGTCGCATTTTTGACATGTATCGCTGTAAAAAAATTATTTTGTATAGTCAATTACGTGTATAATAAAACCCCTATTTTGTAATTCCGATTTATTTTATGGTTTTGCTGAAAAAAAATCACAAAATATGGCCTTTTTTGGCCTCTAGAGTGGCCTAAGGCCTTAAGTCTCTTGGCTCAATGCAGCTTTCAAAAACATTCTCGTTTAACATCAAGATCTTCTTATCAATTTTCTGATTTTATTACGTCCTTCTTCATGCTCCAACTATAATTAATATGTATCCCATATAACAGAGTCTCCTCAACTTTATAGGGCAAAGAATCCATTCTCAGGTCAAGAGGTACTTAAGATTCACCATCACACACAATTTTGTTTTCTTCCCACAGAAGCTAAAACTGTCAGAGTAACTTGTTCACGAGAGTCTTCGAGTACGCCCGAACGATGACGAACGAGTGTCTAAACTCCAATTTGCGGCGTTTTTATTTTCATATATTGTCAGATGATATTGCGAACTTATTTGATGCAACTTTTTTTGGACACTGACGCCAAGTTTGCCCGGAGTAAAGCATCCGAGTATATATCAAGGCCATATCGAGCAGAAATAACGAGGATCAGGGGAGATCAAACTAGATATAAGTAGGATGAACGCAATCTCCTTTCTGTCTCGTATTTTTTGCCGCGTGTGGATTTCTTTCCGGAGATAATATGCATGTTTACGTCAGATGCAACGTCTCGTTTCTTTGATGGAAAATGGATCGGTCATCGAAATCTTGATACGCGACTTGGATTGATCAAGCGTAATTCCAATAGCCTTGCGATATCACTAAAAATAAGTGAATTCTGTGCACCTTCTTCCATTAAATACTTTTCTCTTTTGGAGGATCCGAAAATCGGAAAAGAACTATCTATAATGAGTTGTTATCCTTATAAGCGAAAGTGAAAAAATAACGTAACATAAACACTGGGTGTCTGATACGAACATCACGATAGCCGCTATATCTACATCTCGCTCTGCATTTTTGTTTGTGCATGTATTGATCGTATGTAAAAAATATATTGTTGGCCCTTCTGCCTTCTCGTTTCCCTCCGCGAAATCGCTGCTACTCGCCCACGACGGCAATATTATCTGTCAAACACCAGAAAGAATTCCCTGCGTTCGACATGCAATATTTCGTCTGTCTGATAGTGAAGCGAACGAGAGTTTATCAAGAACGTAAAAATATAAAAACTTTATTTAGTTGTATTGTGTCGAATTGTTGCTACGTCCGTGCATTCAATACGTTTTATTGAAATTGTATAAATAATTATTGTGTACGTAGTTTCGATTGATTAATCGTTCGTTAATAATATTAATCATTTTTCTCGCAATTAAAATGAATTTCAGAATGAATAAACTTTATTGCAGTATTCTTCCAGATTATTATGTATCTTTAATCTAGACATATATAATAAAAGAGTTCCGTGACTGACTGACTGACATATAGATAATGCACAACCTAAACCGCTGCAGATAGAAACGTGAAATTTGGGCGATATGTTCCTTAGAAGGTGTAGAGGTGCACTAAGAAGGGATTTTTCGAAAATCAACTTTTAAGTGGGTGCTTTAGGGTGTAAATTTTGTATGGAAAATTGTAGTCCTTGCGTGTATCAATTTTGAAATATATATTTCGTAAAAGGTGTAGAGGTGCGCTAAAAAAAGAGAAAATCACCTTTTAAGAGGGTCAAATGGGGTGTTTATATGGAAAATTCTATTCATTGCGTCTAACTTGAACTTGGTATAAATTTTCTTCAGAATAAATAATAAAACGCATATTTCAGGATTTTAAACAACCCTTAATTAGGGGTACAAAGGGGTATTGAAGCTTGTATGAGAAAATCGAAATATCTGCTTTCATCTCAATGAAATTAGGAAAATATATTCCTTAAAAGGGCATAGAGGTGCACTAAGAAAAGATTTTTCGAAAATCAACCCCTAAAAGGATGACATGGGGTGTAAAAGTTTGCATGGAAAATTGTATTCCTTGCGTGTATCAACTTGAAACTCGGCATAAATATTCTTTAAAACAAGTAATATATTTTTTTTAGCCCTTTTAATTTAAAAAACCCTAATAAGGGGTGTAACTGGTAAAGAATTTTCTATGGGGCGAATTCCACGCGGGCGAAGCTGCGGGCGAAAGTCAGTTCCATAGATGTGACTTTGTAATTTAAGAATTAACATTGTAATTCCAAATAGAATTCCCATCTCAACTTTTTGATTAGCTTTGATGGAATGATATAAATTGCTAGGTACACCCGTACGCTATGACATGTCGTAGCACAACAAAAAGTTAGTTAAGTCGAGCGGAACGTTCCGGCGAATACTACATTTAATGAACCATTGAACCGAACCAAATTCAATTATCAATGTCAAATGAATGAAGTCCTCTGTGCAAATCATTAGTAGGGGAGAGGTCAACCAACATGAAAGTGGCATGGATAGTCACGGTATCAAAATTATCAATGTCAAATGAATTAAGTCCTCTGTGCAAATCATTAGTAGGGGAGAGGTCAACCAACATGAAAGTGGCATGGATAGTCACGGTGTCACCGTTAATTAATTTAGTACGTGAGCCAGAGAGCCCTCGCAATTTAACGATGTATGGGCTACAACGGAAAATCATAATAAACTGTTCAAAATTTGACATATCATTCAAAAATCCAAGTTGAGTTTATGCCTTAAAGACGATTGACCAAACACATGAAACGTTATATAATAATTAATTTAACGTGCGCTCTTATGACAAATAGCACTTTCTCCGTGTTTTTCTCGAAATGACATTTTTTCAATTTGCGGGAATCATAACTGAAAAAATAATTGATGAATCATTTTCAAATGTGGAACACGTTTACATAATATAATTTATTAAAATATGAACCCAAAGTTGGAAAGATCAGATTGTTTAAAACATATTTATTATTGCAAAATGCCGGGAAAAAATGCTAAAAATCGATCATTTTTTTCAAACACGTTCCAACATTCAATTTTCGATTTTTTTGAAAATTTAGGTTCATGTTCTTAATTGCGCTTGAGGCAGACAGCAACTGCGGTAGACGGTTGCTTTCTGTTCCAAGTTACTCCAAAACATACCCACTGCAATTTTCGATATTCGCAAAATATCTCAAGCACGAAGTTTCTCTGCAGCAGTTTTTTTTTGAGGGGAGAAAATCAACCGTCCCGTACATGAAAAAAAAATAGAAATCATTTCATCAATAAATCGCGGGTACGATTCCAAAATCGCGTGCTGCACGACATATGGAGTGAGATATGATGGAGGTATACTGCTGCTCGCATATCTATTCGCAACTGTGATAGCTTCCTCAACACTTCATACCGTGGAAATAAACTTTGAATTGAAAATTTACACACATTTATTGATTAAAAAAATACAATTTGGAAAGAATTTCGTGACAAAAATGCGATCTAGCCGTACCTACTGGATAGCAAACATTTCGTGGTGATTAATCTCGTACAACCGTTTTTTTTTTAAACCGAATTACTATTTTTTCGATAACTCATTTTTCCAATAAAGCTCACAGTTTAGGGATTGGGGATTTTCCACTCGCGTAGCGTGAAGCCAGCTTCTTAATTGATTCTCTTTTCATGCGTATGAAGAGCTGCTTCTCCTTTTTGATGACACGGAGTATAAAATCGTCAATGTGGATAAGTCGAAGGAATCTCTTTACGTCTAGGACTACGCTATGAAGATAATCCACACTTCATGTTGGTTCGACACGTGGTAGACAAAACCATTTATTTTGTAAAGATTCCGAAAATTTCCGAATGTTCAGTCGCTACGGAATCACGTATTTCTGACTTTTTCTTTTACCATAGGATTACAATCGATTACGCAGTAAGTCCCCCGAGTTCCTAAGACTGGGATGACGAAGCAAACGGCTGTTCGGAAGTTTGCCAAACTCACGTGTCAACGCGCGAAACAGAAAAGTGGGGAAAGATAAAGATGAATGATGTCAAGACCCCCGTGTTTGACTTGTAATTGGACGAGTGATAGTCGAGGGTCCGGAGCGAAAGCCCTGCTACGCTACGTATTCGATTTCTTTCGTCAGAAGTTCCTGATGTGCCATCAACCAACATAAAAGAAAGAAGTTAAAAGGACTGCTGTCGAGAAACTTTTTTCCTTCAAATGTGTTCCGGAAAGGATTTTTATACCGTTTTTACTTATCTTCTCCCGTTTGTTTTTTCCTCCGGCAGCCACATATTCGATTTACTCTATTTGGACGGTCGATCTTGGTGTTTGGATTTTTCCTTTCAAATATCCGTCGCAGTGGCTTCAAAGGCAGTTCCGACAGACAATTGTCTACAATGGAATACATTGAAACTGATTAATAGGCAAAAAAGTTAAGATGGAAACTTTTCGATTGTAAGAACTCTTTGAGACATAGACTTTCAACGTAGGCCTGTTGGGGTCTAATATTAAAAAGCGTCTCGGAGTGAAAATTGGATAACAAGGTTGCTTGGAAATCGACTTTTTTCTAAAGAAGTATCCCATAAACTCGTTAGGCTGCACCGGTGCATTTTTTTTTCCTCGCTTAAGGTCCACAAGACCAAATATTTTAGAGTAATTGCAACGTGCGGATGTCGTGCCTAGTTGTTCCTCTTGTTGGGTCGAGAACAAGATTCACCAATCTTAAGTGCCTGTGGGCCACTACGGTGTTTTTGTTGCCCGTTGATGTCCTTCGGATCCATACTTTCGAAGCAAAAAAGACGAGGAAATGGGATGAGGAAAGTTAATGGAAATATGTTCGTTCAAAGCTGTGCAAACTTTACAAAAAAACTTGATGATTCTTACCGAGCTCGGTGGCTACATGCTCCATAAAGTACATTCATGAATGACATTAAAATCTGACGAAGAAGATTCCACTGGAACTCACGGATTGAGAGCTAGAAACGAAGGTGCATTTTTTTTCTTCTTCTCTTTCGATAAAGCTGCAATCCGTTCAATCGACAGGAGCTGGCAACTCGGAGGATGAAAGGAAGAGATGCAAAGGTAGATGGCGACGGATAGTTTGACTCGAACTCACGAAAAGAGGCGTTTCGCCAGTGCAGCAGAAAATCGTATAATCCACAAATTTATTTCCCTTTCTCGAAGTTTCTGGAGTTATTCCGTCTGAGCAACGCTGAAAGGCTTAACGGAAGTTGGAGAATCCTTCGGCGCTGCGGACTCGAGTATCTTGATTGAGAAGAAGCCGAGAGGGAGAACCTCGAGTACTTCAAACTACTACACATCTCTAATTATTTGCATGAGACTCGTCGCATCGTGAAACAAGAATTCGAACTTTGCCCGGAACTGACGACTCGGTGGTTGGAAACTTCGAAAATTTTACAGTGTCCAGGTTTGGCGATGGAAAAAAAAAGGGTCAAGCATGTTTTTCTCTACTTCTAATTTGGTCGCTGCTTAGAAGAAAAACCGAGATTGCCAGTAACAAGCGTCAAAGTCTCGAGTGCCGAGACAACGAATTCTTTACGATGATACACTATGTAATTATATTTTTATATATCGCCCGTTACGCAACCACTCTCTTTCCGCTGTCCCTGTCTTCTAGTAATGTCTTGGAAAAATGGTCCACGCCCATAAAATCTTGACAAACGGTGTCGCATCGTTTTTCCTTACCGTAGTATCTTTTATTGTCGCCCAGTCTCTTCATTTCTCTTTGAGTTAATTATACTTTTTTTTTTATCTTTGCCAAGTAAGCGAGCAATTGTCTACCTCGTCTTTGAAAAGAAATACTCTTCGTTTAAAGGCATTTTATCGTATCGCAGGCAAGATGATAAACTGCCACAGCGATTTGGCTCAAACGTATTTAATTTGGTCGCAAAGAATGCAAAGGCCCCTTCAAAAAAGATACTCGAAGAAGCCGCGAGGTATGGAAAATATTTTTATCTCTTTATTGCCAGTGCCGACGAATCTCGAGGACGATAAAAGTCAAATCTCCTGTAACTGAATTCATTGAATCGTGTGAATACAGCCATGCGGAAAATGAGGATTCGATAAACTTCTTTATTTTTTCGCAACAACAATCGAGGTCTCTATCTTATTTGCCGTCGAACTTGGCTGTGGATTGATCAGACGGTTCGAATCCCCGTCTTGTAATCTGATCGCGATTATTTGGATCGTGCGTTTTGTGATTCACGCCAGAAGTACGAGGAATTATATCATCACCAACTTTTAGTTTGAATGAACCGCCGTCCCGAGATAAGCATACAACATTATTAATACTCTTCGATTCTTGTTCCAATCACGATTGCTAATTATCGCTCTTTTGTCTCGCAATTACTATCAATTGTCTCAACATCCACTGAGTTTTTTTCTTCTCAGAGTGACTGCCAAAATCGTAGGCATCAAGTAAATCGATGAAAGAAAATGGAAAAGCAACTAGCTCATTTATCCGTATAATTATTTGTATTAATATATAATTAGTATAATTAGTAGTACTGGGGAAATCGATTTTTTTTAATTTCATAAATCATTAGCAAAATATCTTAAGAATACACCCTGAAAATTTCAAAACGATATTTGGATTCCTTCTAATAGTATGTATATAAATGATAAAGACTCTCTGCTCGATTCCCAAGCGCGCTCAGGTATTCACGAGCGCTCAGTTGGGTAGTTTATTTGGATTTGTTTGGGTTTTCATGACCCAAACAAACCCAAACTCGACCGTTTGGCGATTCGCTCCAAAACATCTCCATTCTGGGTACAAAATAATCGAGGTAGCAGCATTTCTTGCTGCTTTTTTATTCAATAAAGGAAATTCAGCCCTACTCATGGTTATGAATGAGCTACAAATCGTGGTTGTCAGGCAGAGCTACGGATATGTCGAGCAAATGTATCAGATGCGCGTGGCTCGGCAAAATAGAAAAAGTTTATTAGAGACAAAAGAAGCTCGGAAAGCTCGTAAAGAGGAAATGCAAGCTTCAAATGAGTTGCATGAGGAAGAGGAAGGACTGCAGTAGGGTGCTGGAATCGCTGATTAATCGGTAAGACACTTTATCATTTGATTAAACACATTTGACTTTTGAGTTTTTCGTTTGTGAAACTTTAAATGCCTTTACTTGGTCTCCGTACTTAGATCATAGTTTTAGTCAACTTACCTACCCTACCATTCCCTAATAGGCGCCCCGTCCGGCTCTTTTACGGAAAATCCTACTATGGAATTCACAAATGATCCATTGAAGGCCCCGAATTATATTAGGTATACCCTGCCAATATTCCGCAGGGGACCGTCGTTTTGTACTTTTAAATCCAACATTATCGAGTGTTCAGTTTTCTCTTTACAAATCTCTACGTACAATCACTTTCTCACGCCGTCACAATATTACAGCCCCTTAATATTAAATATTCTCCCTGAAAGGGAGAATGTAAGCTGTAAAAAAAACGGTTTTATGATCTTTCCGGTCTGTACCATGAAAGGGCCCGGTCACGTGAAACAGATGAGACAAGCCTGGCCAGAGTCCTACACAAAGTAGGGACTGCCCGGTCGATTTTCTGCACCGGAATGTCTCTACGCGATAAAAATAAATGAGTCTTCAGTTGGTTCGCCGATACACGTGTGTCTGAACAATTTATATTCGACAATTTGCGCAAACTAGGAATTCACATAGGCCCACAAAGTGCCTGCTCGAAGAAACTGCGTTTCTTAAAGCTCGCAATAGCGACCGCGACAATTCAGCCGTTTCTTTGTGCACTCGCGTCAAAGTGCCATAGCGCGACGATATTTTACTTCCTAGTTTTGAAATTTCGATGATACGTATAATTCGTTGAATCGCGAAACGCCAAATACGGTTTTGTCACTTTCAAGGATTGCCAGACACGCGTACGCTGAGATTCCCCCGTTACTTTGATTTCCCATGGCTCTGAAAAACGATTACAGGGCAGGTACGCGGGTCTCCTTTACAATGAGATAAAACCGCAGTGAGAAAAAGAGTGAAACCGTGCGAAGTGAAGAGTCGAAGAGTTATTGGCATCCGTTTCGTAACGACACTTTCATTGTGCGCGAGCGAGTAATACGCGCTAGACAATACGTATAGACATATATGTATATTTTTTGCACTCGTACTTTTGTATACGAGCTCCGAAATCGCGAGCGATAACACGTATTTACAAATGTACAATACCGTTTTTTTTTATAACAACGAGATCACAATCGATAAAAAAACTTTGCACATTGTTGCAAAGAATATCGACATTTTGTTTTATTTTCATTATTATTTTTGTGATTTCACGCGAACGCTCTGCCGGATGATTGTCGGAGTGAACACAGTTACGCTCTCTTGTCGGATGTGACCACCTGAAACGTGAAAAAGTATCGATTTAACGTGATATTTATTTTTCACTGATTGCAATTCGCGAGAATTCGGGACACTTCGCGCATTTACGATATTACGTTGATTTGATACATTGGTCGTTGAATGATTTTTTTAAACTGATTTATTACAGTTTTGATTGAAAAAGAGGGCCACGTTTAATCAAAACGCCTGTATCGACTGGCTGCTCCAAAAGTAAATTAGTTGTACTTCGAACGCACACGCATTTTACACTGTTCACTGACCCGTGAAACGAGATCAATCACGTGCCGATATTTTTGCTTTCTCGTAAGGGAAGCCTTACTTTCGTGCTGTTTTTTTTTTAATTCCATGGTAATACGTTCAGAAAGTTTCCAGAACATCTGAGAATGACATTTGTCGTGTGTTTCATAAAAAAAAAGTGTACCTGTCTGTACAGTTTTAATCCTTTACAGTTTTTGTGATACCTGGTTAAATATTCGCACATCAATATAGTGTGTCTAGTATGTTCTAAATGAATTTATTAGAAATCGATTAATCGTTTCAGTTTTTACGGCAGTTTTCATTTTCCACAAATGTTTTTTTTGGCATCTCAACGTTCAAATCTATTTTCATATTTGTCCAATTTTTCACACAGACATAAAGTCACATACCCAGTATGTTGAGATAAAATTTTGAAAAGTTTTCGATTATGAGGGGATTCGAATTTTCAGGAAAGTCTCTTCGCGATATAGCTTTCTCAAAACTTAAGTTATCCGAATAATTTGTCATCGCTATCCTCAATGTCACAATCCGGATTAACTTTAATTTTTCACTCACGCATATTTGATTGTTTCTCTTTGAATTCGGAACTTACACCCTGGACGTGAAGCGGAGCTAGGAAAAAACAGTCAATAGAAGTGCCCCGCTCAGCTTTGATAGACACGAATTCAGCGTTTGATTGTTTGCTTTTTCCTAGCTCCGCTCATCTCCGCATCAATCACCAAAGTGAATGATAGGCCTTTCTATACCAAGATTATTGAGAAAAATACGTTTTCTATATAGCTCAAAAACCGTTTTCCATGAAGTTTAAAATATATCCATAATAAAAACCCCCGAAAAGAAAACAAAACCTCTAGTCAAATAATTTTTCACGGAACAAGCTGACTGAATGTTAAAAAAAACTACAGGGAAAAAATAACTGACTGAAATTTAAAAAAGAGTGTTTTCACGCAAACTATACTTGAGCGCACAGATAGACAGACTAACTTTCCAAAAACGACAGATATCTTTTCGGAATTCAGAAGTAGTGGTGTGAAAACTTAACGATACCTGGCATTATCAGCGAATGGCACATTCGCAGAATAGAATATTAAAATTAAAATTGCGAACTCACTTGAAAATGATGGGTAAAACCACGGTAGGGATATACTCCGCCGAGTATGTATCGATAATAGCCGTCGTGTCTGATTCGATATTCGCCTGGAACAACATCATCTGGAATTTCCCACGTTACTTCCACCTCGCTGGTTCCCAATATCACCGAAGTTCTGCTCCAATGGAATCTGCGACAGTTCAAGCCACAGGTATAATAGAAGAAAAAAAGTGGTATAAATCTGATAACTGTCGCGGGCTCTTCACCGCGCGGTCGCGAAGTCCGTATCCAACCCACCTGGTTTCCCAGTCAGCGTCACTCGCTACCGCGAACCACTCGTTATTGTCGTCGAGTCTCTCGATGAAGAAGAACGAGGTTCCAGACATGAGATTGTTCCTTGGATGCCCAGCCGCCTGTGGACATATTATAATTAACACGTAATTTATGAGTTTTCGCATAATTGAATAAGATCAATACCGTTTTGTTCGTTTGAAAAACAACTTTTTTTTTCACGGCCATATTTAGAGGCCCTTAACTTTTTCGATTTTCTTTTTACACACTAAATTTTTTTGTATGTCCTTGAAATACCAATAAAAAGACTGAAAACATCGATAGTAAAAAAAAATTGTTTTTTTTTAATTCAGTCTGGAAAAACGAATTTCGGGTGAAAACGATTATTCTTGCCTGAGGCAGCCAAAATTGGCAAAATCTAAGATACTCTTGATCAAGAAAATCGAAAAAGTCATTAGCCAAGTCACATTCTTCATTGCCAAGGTTTTTTCTTCCATTTTCATTCAATTTCATAGCATACAGTGTCAAAAAAAATATTCAATGCAAATAGGATCTATTTAAATAAAATAGGTTTTTTCCTTGTCTCGCGGCCTACTACGACCCTATTTGTTTTTTATTTGTTCAAGCTATTCTTTTAAAATATTAAATTTATTGAAATGTAATAATTAAAGATTAGATTCAAATTAAATAAATAAAGATAAAACACGATATAAGGCACGAATACGAGAAAGGAATATAGATTCATGACATAAAAGTTAGGTGAAAAAAAGTTAAATTATTTTTCTTTTTTTTTCACTAACAAGGCTGTTATTTAGAAAAAAAGAAAGGTATCGTCGTGCCTTTTATTAACAGGTGCGACTACTTATGTATAGAAAGACTAACCGTTTTCCTTAACTGCAGAATCTTACAACAGTCTTCTAATGAAAGCAAAGCCATTAGATTTTCGAGAGACTGAATCCTGTACCATTTTTCCATCGGTCTTTTCTATCTTATACTACCAGATGAAAAAAAATCATAGATTTATTAGGGATAAATAAAATATTTTGTTATTAGACGATATTAAATAGATCTTGATTTGAATAAATAAATATATATAAAATAAATAATTGTAATAATGGAATGCAATAGGAAAAATTTGATTTCATGAAAAATCTAGTCAATTCAAATGAAAATAAAAATCAAATAGACGCATCAAGTTAATATCAAAAGAATTTTTCTGTCAGTGTAAGGATCGCTGTTGAAAAGAGCTACGACGAGAATACTCGAGTAATAATGTGTCATAATCATTTGATCTCCGCCCACTCCACCTTAAACTCATTCCTCTCTATCGGAAGAGTATATTATAATCTCCGAGTACGTTGCGAATGGTGGATGTAACCTCACGAATCCAATAAATTCACACAATCGTTTGGAGTTTTCTTTTTTTCTTTCTCACGCGCCAACGTATTTTTATTTTCCAACAATATTTGCTGTCGTTTCACGCAAACGTCATGTGTAGTAGTAATTTTTCCATAAACGCGTGACATTCACCTCTTTATCGCTCGGGGCATGCATAAAGAAAATAGACGAACCGAATATTGTACGGTGGAGAAAAAAAGGGATATCAAATAAAGAAGGGTGGAATAGTAGACCCGACAAAGCCATTAAGGGTGCATCATCAGAAGCGACTTTGGTACGAGGCTTTTCTATCGAAAATGAGCCTCTCGTGGGTGTCTCGTGTAACGGACGATGGTGTGATGGATAGTGGTCTGGTAATTTTATCCTTATGGGATACGATACGAGCCTTTTGATGGTTTTTCGGCGTGTATCCCACCTCATATAAAAGCGTCAGAATTCCAACAAGTACGTTCGAGCAAAGCGGATACGAATATTTTGAGCGCATCTAAACGACCAACATTAAAATATCACGGACCTTGAACCGCTACCAAACGACATTCGTCAACATTTTATTCCCCCAATGCACCATCAAATTCCTGTTCCGTATCTCGTCGAGTACAACCTTCAACTTCTCAGCGTATATGTGCCTTCCAACTCGCTTGTGCATTTCATTAAAATTAACAATGAGCCCCTTTGAATTTGTCATTTTTCGTGTGTAAATAAATGGACACACGATGATGGTCCATTTAATTGTAAATTGCACTGAGAGAAATGGTATTGTGTTTTCAACCATATTTTATATTTCCCTGAGGGGATACTAATATTTTACATCCATAGTTACTGCCAAAAATATAGTACTGCATATTGATATTTCAGCAATCGCATAAATTATGCACATATGTTAATCGCGACGACCAATCTTGCAAGCATACGCTAATCATTCAATACTATATAATATAGTAGCTTTTCATAAAGTGGATATTCTCTTACACTATCAAAAATCAACTCCCCCACGATCCTAATAGTGCGCAAGACTTAATGGACCGAATGTCAGATTGCAATTTGCTGCTCAAACGTAATCAAAACGAGCCATTTTTAAAGCGAATGTTTATTGGCGATAAAAAGTCGATTGTTTACAACAATGTAAGTCGAAAAAGATCGAAGCTCGGGGAGGCTGCTCAGACGGTCGTAGAAGCTGGATGACAACCGAAGAAAGTCATGCTCTTCATCTTGTGGGATTGAAAAGGAATCTCCGAGTCGATATTTTCGAGCCGCGTTCAATCCAAAGTAAAGGCAAAATAAAGGCCTCCTCGAGCAGAGATAGGCGATAGCGAGTTATCGGATACCTAAACGAGGGTACAATTTTTGGCATGCCAATGCGTTTGGGCCTCCGATGACCTCTCGAATGGCGGAAACTGGACATTGTCACTCAAAGCCTACTTCGGGCGGTCCCGCAGATCCTACTGGCCCCCTTTCGACCTACTGTAGGCGCACTGTGGACCCTCTGGACCCTCCATTCAGCCTACTGAAGGCGCATTGTAGACCCTCCGGACCCGCCATTCAACGAAAACGTATTTATTTCTTCATCGAACGGGTTACCGATCAGGCCAAAATGGAGTGTTGATGGAGGGGATCTCGAACTTAGGCTCAAAGCAGGTTAGGTGGGGTCGAGGCAACGGTGTTGGGATCGAAAGCATATCAAGGAGGCCTGTGTTCTGCACGTTTCCCTGAAACTGGGGGTCGAGAGAAAGTTTGGGAGGATTAACATAAACTACACTAGACCAAACGGAGGCCTCCTCATGGCACTGCACTCGACAAATGAGGTTTTGGTAGGTTCAACGGAGGCTGGCGGCTTGTGCATAACAGAATAAATGGGTCCTGTGATTGTTCCGAAGAGGCTACATATTTTTACTCGAGTCGTTAATTATGAGCTGCTGCCACCCAACAAAACGATTGATTCGACCAAGTACTGCTCACAACTAGCCAAATTAAAGCGAGCAATCGATCAGGGCAGCCCAAAATTGGCGAACAGAAAGGGCGTGGTGTTCCACCAGGACAACGTTAGCCCACACGTTTCTTTGATAGCCTGGCAAAAGTTATTGCGTCCTGGGTAGTATGTTTTGGTGCACCCACCGTATAGTCCGGATGTTGCACCTTCAGACTATCACTTGCTCCGGCCGCTACAGAACAGTTTGAGTAATGAAACCTTCAGTTCCCTGGACATCCTCAAAATACACTTGGATAACTCATTTGCCCAAAAATAACAGGACTTCTATGAAAAAGGGATAATGAAGCTCGTGGAGAGATGGCAGAAACCCATTGAACAAAATGGAACATATTCAATTTATTAAAATGGCTTTTTCTTGGTAAATATTTGGAGTTTGAAATTTATTCGATTTTTGTCACGGAATTAAGCAAAGACCCAATATCTTCATAATGTCATGTTTCTATCTTCAGTTTAGGCTATGCCTTGTCTATATATCAGTCAGTCAGTCATGGAACTGTTTTATATGTATAGATAATCGTCCGCAGATCGCATCGATTTTAGGGAATGGCTCGACCGCGTTTTCGAGGACGTCCTTGCGACGTTATCACCCGGGGGATGCACATATCTCGGAAAACAAAATTACGCAACGTTATTCCGTTGATCGTACGGGTTAGTGCGATGTACACGCGGATAAGTAACGTTCATACGGGTTACGTGGCATTCTTATGCAATCCCCGTTACGGGATCTCGAAGTTTCGCGAACATCGAATTTACAGAATGTTGATGAAGATTATATCAGGTATATATCGAAAAAAATATGGCCCTCGCTAAACTGTTGCGTGTATACTCACAAAACGGACTGTCACGATGTCACCGGGTCGAGCAAGTTTGGGAGGCTGACGCAGGCAATCGCCGAAACTTTTACCCCACTTGGACGTGTCATAGATCACTGGGGTTTGAAGACTTATGAGATTCTTGGTCGTCATATCAGGTGGCGAAGGGCCGGATTCCAAATATTTTTTCTGCAGACCATTCAAACGCGTTAATTTATAAATAATACTATTATTATTAGTATTAGTAATTATTAATAAAAGTATAATATTAATTAGTATAATACGGTTATCATATGATTAATAACAATAATTAGTATTAATTTAATTATTATAAAAATTAAAATTATTCGAATAATAATTAATATTAATTAGTTATCTGAATGATTATTATCATTATTTCATAAAATAATAATGAAATAATTATTAGTGTTATTGTTGTTGTTAATATCATTATTATTTTTCTCAGAATATTATTATTGTGCAAATTATATTTTAACTTATTTATAAATAAGTGGTAAATTGATTACGATTGCTATTATTTTTACTGCTATTATAATTGTTTTGAGTCTTCGGTTTATTATAAATATTGATATTATTTCATCGTTCAGACGGCAATTTTACTCACCTGAACGGCAGCGATGGCCAGCTCACGATATTGTTTCAGATAAATCGTCAGAGTGTGCGGTCCGTAAATTGTCGACGCACCCTCGTACCGTTGGATCTTAAATTCAAAGAAATTCACTTAAGTTTACAATATATATATATACATATAGAGAGAGAGAGAGATAGGGTGGGGCATTTAAAGTATTCCAGAGCAATAGCACTGAAACTATTGATGATATCTAAAAAAGTTTCAGATGAAAGTTGTGTTGTTTGAGAAGGACGTCATACGGGAGCATCGCAATTTTTTCGGAGGAGCGGCCAAAGCAGGGTCAACACCACTTTTTTTTTTATCGACCCACGATTTTTTTTTTTTCGCATGACATCATTGCTGTCGTTGAGACGAGTTCAGTGACTTACAATAGAAGGTCATTCAAGTCACGCAGAGGATGAAATAAGTCGAAAAATCGAATGAAATCGGAATAATTACTTTCAAACGATTTACAAACCTTGGTTTGGGTCAACATACAGAAGATGCTCGAAATGATGAAGCTCGACTTGTGAGCACTTGTTTATTCACTGATGAAAAGACCACGCCGAACATGTGTCCACATTACACTACAAATGTTAGCTGAGGTTAAATGATCCTTTCGTCAGAGAATTTCAAAAAGTGCTCACAAGCCTTATCATTTCGAGCATTTTCTGTAGATTGACCTAAACCGAGGTTTGTAAAAAGTCCAAGTGATTATTGCGATTTAATTCGATTTTTCGACTATTTTCATGCCTCGCGTGACTAGAATTACCTTCTATTGTATTGTGTCACTGAACTCGTATCGACGCCTCCTACTGCGGAGTTCACCTTCAATCGACTCTCTTCCTTCTGAAAATGCCTTGAGGGGTTACGTGGGTTTGATAATTTAAAAAATCCATTTTTTTTCAATTTTATTATCTAATAGTACAATATGTCTAGAATATTCTTCCAAGGTTTTAAGTCAATCGGAGTAAAAGTCTAGGAGAGAAAGCCTTTGGGAATTCTTCCCGTTGGGAGCGACGCAGGTATACGCATTTTTCTCAAAATACTATTTTTGAAGTCGGTGGACACGATTTCTCAAAAACTTATGCACCGATCTTATTGAAATTTTGCACACTTCTTCAAAATAGCATTGACTAGTGATTGAACGAAGGTTTTTTTTTTCGATTACAACTAATTTTACAAGGCTATACGTAGTGTAAATTGTACCAAAAATTGAACTATTTTGCATACAATTCTGCCAAAAATTCAAATTTCAATTTAAAAAAAAATCCTTCGTTCAATCACGAGCTATAATTATCTACTAACAGAAAAAACAATGGTTTTTTAATTTCAGATAAAGCTATCATGAGTTATCCTGACCACCACGAGGACACTTTTTTTTTAGGGGTCTCCGAAAACCAGGTCCCACCGGCTGAATTTCTCAAATTTTTGGATGAAATTTTTTTAAAATATTGTTGAAATGTTGCTCTTTTACGTGCTTAACATTTTGAATAAAATAATATATATATTATATTTAAAAAAAGTCGAGAAAATATGCTTTTTTTGGCTTCGAAACCCACGTAATCCCTTAAACCACCGAAAAACCTTGGCCCTTGACAAAACACCGTCTCCATAGGCCTGCTGAAATTTTGCAAAAGTTTTCGTTGCACTGTGCCCAAGTCTAAAGCAAAACCTGATAGCACACCGCTGCTCGGAACCACCATTGGTCAATAGGAAATTTATCTGGAGAAAAAGAGTCTTTAGACGAAATTCCTGTTATCCTTATTGTTTCACAGATAATCGCTCTCAAATGACTAAGGCCATATTTGCTCAACCTGCCCCGATAGTGCGGTAAATTCAGCATGGGTATGAGATAATTTGAGCAAAGTAAGAATTGCATTAAAAAATCAGACGTATGCAACATGATTTGGTACAATGTGGTAATAAACCAACAGTTACTTGATAATTAGTTAGATTTTAAAACATTAACATTAATTGTAATGAACTTTGAAATATTTTTTCTCATACAATGGTAGAAGAAAATTTTTCAATCACGTTTTTTTTTCTCCTTTTGAGTGAAAAAATAATGAATCGTCCCGTGTTACCGTCCCGTGCACCGCATGGGAAACGGGCGATGGTGTGATGTATTCTCCTCTCTCATACCTCTCTTTGCGCCATTTGATGCACCCGCGTGCCGTGCTTAGCTTTCCAGATATTTCGATTGCCCAACTTACCCGACTGCTCAACATGCCCCTCCCTACTTACCTGTGGCGAGACTACTTAAGGAAACAAGAAAAAAAAGATTGTAAGCTATGGCAGTGATTCGTTATACCTGGTATTCTTCAGGGGTAGTAATATAATCGCTGTAAGTATTGCAGAGTCCAGCGACTACAACGTCAACGTCACTTTGACCAATCTCTCCAAGCGCTGTCTTTATCGTCTCCCGCATCCGTCTACCTGACATCGTAGTGAATTCGCCAGGTACACCGGCTATGGCAAAGTTCCCGATAATCGCCACCTGTGTAGAAACGATTTTCGGCTGCCACAGATACGGGAGTCTCATCTGTTCAATACGAATAATTATTTTCATTTGGTCTTTTTTTTAAATTAGACATATATTGTTTTTGGGTATTCATCTTGCGTGGGATTGCAGGCTGAAGGATTGTCCATCAAGATGGCAGGAAGGCATTCGTGGGACGTCAGGAATTTTTGCGCAATCCCGAGAAAGCGAAAAAATTCGCGAGGAAAAATTCATGAATTTTTTCACGACAGCACAAAACGCCCAGTCACTTACCCTGCCGGTGGCGAGTAAAATGGGTTTTGCTCCGTGACAACGAATATCTTCGGGGGTGGGTGCAGCGACGAAATTCCTCACGGCATTCCACACGGGATTCGAGGTAGTCGTGCCTTGCTCGAACGATAACGAACCAGGACCGTCGGTCGTCCCAGCTGCAAAACTATAACCCATCGCTGGCTCGCACCCCACCACCTTCACGTGTGCGAGATCATTAGAATCATCGTTATACTGAACGACTAGTCAATTGGAATAAAATATATTTGATTGCTGATTGCGCTCACACGAGGCATGCAAATATTATGAGAACGTAACGAGACGTTAGAAGAAATGCAATACAATGAGCGTAATTTTAATAACACTATTTGGTATCGTTTGTATAGAGAGCAAGAAAATTCCGTGGAAAAATTTCTTGTGGAGTCTCCAGATCCTATCACATCCCTATTGGGATTTGATTCCAATGTGGACTCCCTACGCTGCACGTAAGGAGTCCCCATTGGAATCCAAGTGGATTCGGCGCTATCTTCCGATTGACGTCGTTTGGGACTTTTTTCGTTCGAAATTCTGAACCGTAATTTGTTAAGGAGCGTAAAGGAGGGTATCGAATTCTTTGATAATGTAGGAATCCGTCAGAATTCAGATTGGATTCGTACATTGAAATTCAATAGGGAATCCCGATTCGAATCCAATGTACGAGCGTGACGTTTTGGTATAGGGACAAGTACGGGAATCCAATTGGATCCCTACGATAATTTCTGTATGGGATGCACATCGAAAGCGAATAATTTTGAGTATTTAAGCTATTCCTTTCACGAACCTGATTTTTTTAACAATTAACGCATTTTTTTCGAGAATTAAGTAAAAATACACGAACGATATTTCGTGTATTTTTTTTCGTGTATAATTGTTTAACAACATTGTTTGGTATCCTTCATTTGAAATGGAATTAAAAAAAACACTATCTGCTCCAAAAATAAAATGATTTTACTTCAAATGCACACTTATTTTACACTGTTTGGTGAACTATGAAACGATATTTTTTTCATTTCAATAGAAATACATATTTAATGTTCCAAATCGTTGAAAAATGATATTTTTCGTATGTTTCGTAGTTTATGTTATACCTGGCTGAATGTTTGCACACAGCAATAAATTCATACACATGGTATGATGAGATAAAATTTTGGATAAGTCGATAAAAGGGTTACTGCAGAGCTTCCTTATAAATGCATTTTTATGCAATTTTATTCAAACGAAATAAAAATGGCATTTGGCGAGAAGAACGGTACCTTGGATGTTCGGGGTTTAATGAATGTGCTATGAAACTTACCTCTTCGATGAGCTTCGTTGTCTCGTTGTAAAACTGAGCTTTTTGTGTAGGCATATTCACAAAACGGTGACGCACAGTCAATGGCCCTATGACTTCCTTCGTTTTTCCTCTGTTCCATATTCTCTGCAACAATATATCATCACGTACTTTAATATTGCAAAATTACGCTTTAAAGTTGTTATAAAGATTGTACGAATTTTCGTAGGACACTCGTAGTTCCATATTTCTGGAAACAAAAGCACTTGTCTACATTGAATTGTTATTCGGCCAATCCCAAAATAACGAGGATCTTTATCTGCGGACTCGAAATAATGATTGCCAACTCGTATTTATCGATATGGGAAAGTGAGTCCATAACGATCCTGTCAGTCAACATTTCAATCTAATGAGGGAAATATATGTCCCTCTCTTGTATAGAAATTTAAGTCGGAAAAAACGAATGCCCTTTATCTGCGTTTCCTAGATAATATCAAGCCATGGTCGGATTTTCCAACGTGGATCAGGTTCGCGATGTAACAGGACTTAGGGGGCTATTCTACTGTGAAGTCTCAAAAAATAAGCTATTTTTAATAATTTTTTGTTTGTTTGAATACTCTTGCATTCATCGGTCAAAACTTTTTTTTTCACTTAAAGGTACACTTTTATAGAATAGAAAACAATTTTTTTGTTGCATATAAATATATATTTATTAAACAATTTATAATCGTGTAAAGGCATGCAAAAAAAAGTATGTCGCTGGCGTTGATGATTTGCGCTGTCCAGGTAATTTGAAACAAAAAATTTTTAAAGATTCTTAATCTGTATGAGTGTCGCTATCGCCTGAACTGGAATTATTAAAAATTATTAATTTTTACTTATACTTTCGCCCGAATTATGACGAACAAATGACGTGTTCTTCTAACGCTTTTGCAAAAAACGACGCCATTTCGTTATTTTGCAATATAAAATAATAATTCTAGTCCGGGCGATAGCGACAGTCATACAGATTAAGAATCTTTTTGAATTTTTTTATTCAGATTAACTGGAGAGCGCAAATCATCAACGCTAGAGACATACTTTTTTTCTTCATGCCTTTACACGATTATCAATTGTCAAATAAATATACATTTATATGCAACAAAAAAAAAATGTTTTCTATTCTGTAAGAGTGTACCTTTAAGCGAAAAAAAAGTTTGTAACGATACATGAATCAGTTGTCGAAAAAAAAATTATTAAAAATAGCTTATTTTTTGAGCTATCACATCGGGAACTGATCAGGAACTGGCTGGAAACTGCAGAGGAAAGAGATCGGAAAATCGCCGCGAAATGACGAGGAAAATAATGGTGCACTTGTACTGACACGCCCCTGCATGATAAATAAACCAGTGGACGGATAGAGTAATGATCAGGTACTGGAAGGGCTTTTGCCGATTTTCGACGGATGACATTTTAGGCACTAAAAATGCATATTCTGGAATATTTCGTTACGTCACCGGAGAGCTGGAATTTAGGAAAATACCTGTACGAGAACTTGTTCAATTCACCAGAAGTCAACTTACCATAAATTCTATGAACTTTTCGCCTGGACAAAAAACGCTTTCTTCAAGCTGACCGAGTTGCGGACAGCTCGGAAGCAAAAAAGTTGGCTCTCGCATTCCATGTAAGGAATTCTCGTGTATATAATCGAGCAACACATTGCCAGTTTGACAACGCTCGCTGGCACGTCCCATCTTTTTACGTAAAGAAAAAAGGGAGACGAAAATTTGAATAAACGTGCCGACCAACGGCGTCACTAATTACTTTCCTCTTTACGCGTTTTCTCGACACATTTACACCTCAACCCTGCGTTTATACAGCCTCGCTTCAGTTTCCCTGTCATTCTTATGATTATTAGCAGGCTCTCTTCTTTTTCTTTTTTATTCATGAAACAGAGAGGATAGTTGAAAGACACCAGCCAGTTCCTAGCGCGAACGAGATAAACTTGCCGGAGCTTTAACACGTTTTACTTATTGTACCTTTGTCATTTTAATTCCTAACGTTGCGAAAGGTAGAAAGTCGAGGAATTTTTCGATACGCTGGACACATACGTTTGCATGATGAAAGAGCAGCGCTAGTAACTTGCACACAGCTGCAATTTTTTTTTACCCAGCGTTTGTCCGAGTCGGAAACTCCAATTTTTAGGTAATTTGATTAATAAATAAAATGTTGACAACAAGAAATTATTTTTTGTACTTGCATATTTTTTTTTTATTATGCACAGTAGGTAAAAATGTTTCCACTGTTTATGTCATTCTTGTTCTTGCCAAAATACATTGAAAAAAGTACTGACGAATTCTATTAATGCGATACTTCGTGAAATAAAGAAAGAAAAATCGTGCCTTCGTACGACAAACGCGATTTGCAAACTTACACTCCGATTGGTATCGGAGCCTATTGATCGCGTCTCCGTGTATCCTAGATAAGGTTTTATAGTGGAATAGGAGGACGATGCTATCATGAAAAACATTAAAGGCGACGAGTCAACTCGGGAGTTCCGTCACTTTTACTGGGAGAATACATCCAACGACGTTCACACGCGTTACATTTATTAACGTGTTAGCACGTCACGTATATATATATATGGGTAATTCCACGCCAAATCGACCACTTTCCGGCTTGACCCCTTTCGATTTGGCTGAAACTTTAATATGTTAGTGTTTTCATCTTAAAACGTTTGTGTGATTTTTTTCAAATTTTCTTACATAATCACAAATACGTAGTGATTTTTTGAAAAAAATCGCCCGTTTTTTTTTTTCAAATGCTCAAAACTTTCTGAAAAATGGACCGATTAAGATCTTTTTTAAAATTCTTCGTTTTTAAATGGTCTTCATGAAAAGAAAATATTTGAAAACTATTCAAAGTCATCTTCGACATGATTTTTTAGTTTTTGGAAAAAAACCCGATTTTTTCGAAGAATGCCACTTTTTATTTTTGATTTTTTTTTTGTAAAAAAAATATGATAAATTTAGCATTTTTTTGCTGCTAGACCCATATTGGTAAGATTTTTCATTCCATTTTTTTCTAAATTGAAAAATTCTTATTCTTAATTTTTTTCAAATATAGCTGTTTTTTTATGTTGATATAATAATTCAAATGGTTAATTCTATCATACTCAATACTTCGTATATAATATTAACTCACTTAAAAAAGTTTTCCAATGATGTTAAATTATTTTTTAATGATTATTTAATGGGGAATGAAGTAAATAGTTATTCAATTAATTGTTTAATAGCAAATAATGATGAATTTATTCATTTCTGTGACGTTTGAATAATTTATATAATTTGTGATCTCTTGAATCTCTTGAAATAGTACACTGCATTTTTTTGGAAAAACATAGAATTTATTAATGGACATTATTGCATCATAAGAAACAGCTATATTTGGGAAAAGTGAACAATAAAAAATGTTTAGAAAAAAAAATAAAAAGAAAAATCTTACCACGATGAGTCTGGCGGCAAAAAGTGCTAAATTTATCATGTTTTTTTTTAAATCATAAATCAAAAGTGGCGTTCTTTGAAAAAATCGCGTTTTTTTTTACAAAACACTAAAAAATCATGTCGAAGATGACTTTGAATATTTTTCAAATATTTTTTTTCATAAAGAACATTTCAAAACGAGGAATTAAAAAAAAAAGAACGTAATCGGTCCATTTTTTCACAAAGTTATGATCATTACAAAAAAAAACGGGCGATTTTTTCAAAAATTCACTACATATTTGTGATTATGTAAAAAAAAATTTGAAAAAATCCCACAAGCGTTTTAAGATGAAAACAATACAATAAAATATTAAAGTTTCAGCCGAATAGAAAGGGGTCGGGCCGGAAAGTGGTCGATTTGGCGTGGAATGCCCCATATATATATATATATGCAAGTTGATGCTCGAGAAAGCCAACCAGTCGACATTGAGTATTGAAATCCTGAGTATAGTCTTTAGTTGTACAAGTTACGTGCACGTTACATGTGCATGCAATTCTTAAAAGTTCATATTTATCACAAAACAATAATTATTTCAGCTACAGTATCTCGCTACCTGCAATTTTTTATTGTTTGCGATAAATCGGTTAGGTAAAATTATTTCGAAAAGATTGTTATTTTAGAAGTATTCTCTGTTCTATATATCCAAGTATTTCTAGTGTTCATCGTAATTGTTTAAATATAGGCGGAAACATTTGTCAAAAAAAAAGCTTACGATTAACAATACTCGAACATGAATATTTCTTTCCCGACTCTAGTCTCAATAATCTGAGTATACACGTTGAGAGCATGCTACCGTGTACGTTGAAAATATCGGGGGAAAAATAGATTTCATCACTAGGGATTCTGCAAAGCCCCTCGGCCCTGCAAAATGAGATTCCCTGACTGGGATTAATTTTTTTAATCCCCCCTATCATCATCAGGCTTTTATAGACGGATCTGTTTCCCACGAACTGGCCAAGCGTACGCTTCCCCGCATTCATTATTACGCGAACGATTAATTAACTTGAGTACCTTGAACATTAATACCGATGAGTTTTCTTCGCTGCATCTGGCTCAGAATTCATTACTATGCAGTACACTATTTTCTTGATGCACAAATAATCGACCGTCAAAAAAAACAAAACTCTTTCCTCTGACAATTGAGACCAAAAATGTCCATAGTGGAAGGAAAACCTTGAAATGCTGCATCTTTAGTAAAGATAATCATAAGACCGTGCTTACACATAATGATCAATTAGCTAGCTAGGGTAAACCGACCGATGCATGGACGAATAACGACACTATAGGATTCAAATGAACTGTAACATCAAAATATCATCAAAACATACTTTACAGTTGCTATAGCTAACGAAGGATATTATTGTAATAGTAGAAAAAAATATTCAAAGTAATTGCAACAAATAATATTGGAGGAATTGAGAAATATGATAATATTATTATTACGAATTTATTTATTTTTTGCAAAAAATCAAAGATTGATTCTGTCTCAAATAATAAAAGTAATATTTACCCTAAAAGCTTATTAAAAAATCTGTTTTTACCTTTAGAATATCTAAAATGCACAGCCGTATCGTAAAGAAGTTGCGCGATGTCCAAGTACAGCAAACTAGAAAAATTGCGTTTGTCGTCAAAATTCAATATTAAACGAAGAAGTTGGTTTTAATGTAACCTGCGTTTTGTTTGCTAAATTACGATGATTCGAGTTTTAATCGACAATTCGTATTCTTTGTTTATATTAAATACTAGCTTCCTCCCGCGGCTTCGCCCGTGTGAAATTTGGCCCATAGCAACTTCATTAACAGCTGCATCCCCTTATTAGGGGTTGTTTTGAAAAATGCTGAAACATACGTTTTATTTTTTGTTTTAAAGAATATTTATACCGAGTTTCAAGTTGATACATGCAAGGACCAGAATTTTCCATACAAACTTCATCCCATTTCACCTCCTTAGGGTTGACTTTCGAAAAATCCTCTCTCAATGCACCTCTACATCTTGTGAGGAACATATCTTTCAAATTTCGTGTTTCTATCTTCAGCGGTTTGGGCAGTGCGTTGACGATATGTCAGTCAGTCCGTCAGTTACAGAAGTGTTTTATCTTTTACCATACAAACTTTGCCGCTTTTCCCCTTAAGAATTGATTTTCCAAAAACGCTGAAATTTTATTAATTGTATCTAGGAGCAGTTATACAAAGTTTCAAGTAAATTTAACCCGATTTTTTTTTATTTTCCATACAAAATTTGCCACCCCCTCTCACTCCTTGGGGGTTGAATTTCTAAACACCCTGAAATACGTTTTTCATTGATTATGTCAAGAAGCACAAATACCAAATTTCAAGTAAATCCGACCACCATCCGACCACCATTAATGAAATTAGTGCGCAATTATGCCTAAATGTTATTGAAATTTTCGTCCAAAGAGTGAATTAACTATTGTGTTCCACATGTAACCTCCCTGTTTGTACCTTATAATAAAATACAAATATTCGTACGTTTAACATGAATAATACGTTTTATTAATAAATTAAAATGTCAGGTCATTTTAAGACACTGTTTATAGAAGATAAATGAGCTTTCGTCCATTCACTGGTCGGTGTCTACCCTAGGTAAGGAGATACGGAGATGTATTAGGTCGATAAGAAGTACAGTACATATTCCGATGAAATTCTAATGACGAGAGAGCAAGATGAGAGACAGCAATGTTGTAGCATCTGCCGCCAATCTCGACTGTGCAAATATATATCAATGTGTGTGTGTGTGTGTGTGTGTTTGTTACACAAAGATAAAGCCGTGGGAACGCGACAGTTGGGTAATGGGAATGGTTTTCTGACAGCTAAGTAGTTCACGATACACGTGGCCTGGACTGGTGCAAGCTGGATACTCATAGCACCACACTGTATCCTCTACAAACGTAATAGATCCTTGTGAAAAAGTTCGAGCCTCTCCGTACGGTTTTTCGTGGAGCACGAAGTGCGCGCAAACACTCTCACTAATTAGCTTCAGAAGCGGTTGAAGCGCTTTGTGTTCGCATATGAGCCGTGATTTCCTAAAAATAAATTTGAAAAACGTAATTTTAACGTCCCCTACAAAAATTCTCTCATCGTACCGTTGGTCACTGGCAAAACGTACTCATATTTTTTACTTTTTACGAACGTAATTACGATTTTTTTACACGTTTTTACAAAAGGTTCAAAGGTTTCTGAGAAAACGTAAATATAAAAGTTTTCACATTATACGTTACTGCACGTACAGTGGGTCAAAATAAGGTTTTCCACACAGCCTCTTTTTTTTAACAACGCTTCGAAAAAAAGAAGAATCTTTTTGCAGATTACTTCGTTCGATAGCTTATATCAAATATGAATATTCTATATTTTAATGTCGACATAAATAATGTCATTGAAGTTCCCGGAAAAAAGAGGGATATGCACAACGTTTTGTAGCCATTGCAAAAAAAAAACATAAATCTTCCAGGGATGATAGAGTGCCCTTCTTGGAAGTCCGATTGGATGATAAACCCCATCATGCTAATACACAGGATTTTATTCGGAATGTACTGATACATTCTGGGCATTTGCAAGATGGGAATATCCGTTTCTTGGGAATTTGGCTTATAATTTGAAAAAAAAATCATAGGACGCTAATCCTATGCATTGCCACAGGGTTTTATTCGGAATGCACGGATTCGATATATCCCTGTGTCGCAACGACCCAGCAATAAAAATTCAGGGATTATTCCGGTAGGACTAGAAAAAAAAAATAACGCCAGTTGCGCAAACATGCGCCAAGGAAATTCGCACATTGACGAATTATAGGGAAACTTTTATTTGCAGTGACTCACAGTCGAACGAAATGAATAAAAATGTTATTCAGCGTTTCACGATGATTATCCCGATTTTTTCCTCGCGATGGTACTTCTTTATCTTTCATTATCGTTTCGTACATTTCTTTATCGTTCGTCTTGTCGATGCAAATTCATATGGCAAGCAAGTCAAATGAGACCTCGAAATAGCGGACATTGAGTGGTGGCGTTTCAAGGATATGATTCGCAAGATTGTACGGGATATGATGAAGTAAATGTACAAGCTCGAGCGACACGCACAGAGAGAGAGAGAGAGAGAGAGAGAGAGAGATGTGTGAACTCCACGTAGAGATTGCCCGTATCCGACAAAACATTATGTGAAGACGTACCCTATATGCAATCGCATGTAGATCCATTTATACGTATTCTATTCAGCCAACCGTGTGATTCTTGCGCGGCACGTTCACACCCAAAAAAATCATTATGCTAACGCAGCCTTGATTTCACGAACGAATGTTCAGCATTTATTCATCTTATAAATTAAATTTACACCGCTATACGTGAAAATAAAATCCGGTTTCAACGACATTGACAGAAGTGTAAATGCGTTGGATGTTCATTCGTTTGAATGACTGAGATCAGTACAGAAATTTGTTTGGAAGTTCCTAGATCCTACCACATTGGATCCACTTTGGAATCCAAGTGAACTACGCTATATACCGATTGACGTCATTGGAGAATTTTTTTATTTGAAATTATCAATCGGAATTTATTGGATCGCCAAAAAAAAAACCCACATCTTTAGAGGATTTGTTCGGGGAATCGCACATAGGGCATTCTAATTGGGATCCGATTGGCTTCTGCACAGTTCCCTGATGAGCATCGTTTGAAAATTCCCATTATGGGCGAATCGAAAGTACGTAAAAAGTCACGATCCAATGCGAAGACCTATTGGATCCCTATCAGAAAGTGGCAACAATAATGGGAATCCAATTGCGTCCCTACGACTATTTCTGCACGGTAACAGACGTTTATCTTTTGAGCAAAGCAAAGAAAAAAAGATTCTAATGGTGCCAAGTCAATTCTTTCACCCTTAGGTGCAAATTGACTGGACGTTAACGATTTCCTTGTCTATCGCTTTACGAAAAAAAAAGCGTAGACCTGTGATTTGAGCGAAATTCTATTGCACTATATGACATAATCCCAAAACCCAACGACACTTTTTTTGTTAAATTGTAAATTCAACTTTTTATCAGTCGATGTTGGAGAAATATTTAGCTAAATTGGATTAGTAAAATATAATTCTTATAGGTAAGTGTCTTGTTTTGCTGTCGACATAAAGATTTTGTGTGAAATCATAAACATTTAGTTTCTTTTTTGTTCTTTAAAAAAAAGATACAAGTACTTTTCGCTTAAAAAGTCATACATAAACAGTCTTTTGAATTTTTTAAACAATTTTTCTCTTATATTTTGGGCCATTCTACACGACATTCTTTTTTTTTCACCAAAAATAACGAATCATCCATTCAAGGATTGAAAAGCGATTTTTTTTCGGTCGCTTGTCGGAGTGTCCACCGTTACGACCCTGAGATCAATGAAGTCCCGAAAGCATCGAGCGTTTTTTAACGATTGACGGCATGCACAATATGAGTCTGCGAAACTTCAACAAATACTCAGCCAAGAAAAACCGTGAAACACCAAGCGACCAAAGTGGAATTCCTGACTAAAACAGAAGATGCATTCACCCCGCACATCCAGGGAAAAAAAAATGTACTCAAAAGGGTATCGTAACAACATAATTACATCTCCAAGCGATGAGAGGCCATGACGGGGTTAGCACTTGAACGCTTCGGAGACCTCGGTGAATGAAGGCTCCGCTAATCGCGTCTTCACGAGACAACGTAATTCCGAATCCAAAAGTTCCATAAAAAGAATACATTGAGAGCGTCTCGTGGGTTTGTATTCCATGAATGCGTTGAAATATCATTCTTCAATGGTCTAGAGAAACGTAGATCCTATCGCGCAAAATGTATCAAGACAAGAAGGACGCGATCGAGAGTGCTTAGCGAGTGAAAGAATTTGATTCAGGCCCTTCTGATTCGAAGCAGTCAATCACGGAGAGCTAAAATACACAGAGATATTTCCACTTTGGCCATTGGCGTAACTAGATAGGGGCTAGCCCCGCCACTCCCCTCTCAGAGGGCTGTGTGTGCCCCCTGCCCAGGATTTTCGAAATATCTGGCTTATTCACGGTCATACGTATATATCTGGTTACTTTTTCGGTAGCAAGAGTGAAGTTCTCATCGTAAATGATTTACTAATGAGTAGTAGATAATATCAGTGTTATGCTTAAGGCATAAATAATAACTCAACAATCATCCAGACGAATGACTGGAAATTTTCCACAGAGTCGTAACTCTGCTCACTCATTGGAGGTTGTTCACGATAACTGAATTAATTTAAAAAATTAATTTAAAAAAAAAGATGATTGTGAACGAAATCAGTTCCTGTCAGGCCGGCCCCGCCTGGATCCCATCCCCTTCAGCAAAAAATGCTGGTTACGTCAATGTGTGTGGCCGCAGTAGCGGAATCGCAACAAGTCCTCGTGTTTGCTCTAAGACTCGTGACGTATAAAAGCCACTCTTGTGGCATCAGCACTTGGTTCACATGATTGTATTGAAATGGCAGCTTGTAAACAATACATTGCATAATTCGGCTAGTGGAGTAGTATAGCATAAACGTTGTGGCTTGAATTGACACTAGGCTCGCCACATATGGTAAATTCTCTCTCTCTCTCTCTCTCTCTCTCTCTCTCTCTCTCTCTCTCTCAGCCTCTCTTTCCCTCGTTCTCTTTGACACAGTTGCTATATGCCAAAAGTGCGACAAGGGAGGATGGTAGGTATAAAGATAGAGTTATGCGAGAAGTGGCTTCACGAGACAAATACGACGAGTCCTCTTGTATCCAGCGTGGGAGTATTATACCCCGAGATATAATAGCAACGCGTATTTTCCCGGGCGGCTTTCCACACCCAGAATGTACACACACGGATACGCGGGGCACGATATTCAGCCCATCAAACACGTCAGGTAAACAAGTTTTTCCACGGCCCTTGTCGACTTGAACTATATATACGTGTATGTAATTAGCCTACATAATGAGTCAGTACAAATTGGTAAGAACCGAGCGGCCCTTTGGCTACGCGTTTACGACCTTCGTAAAAAACAGAACGGATCAACGTTACTTGATCATGGGAGCTGACGAATGAGCTACCAGATACGCTGCTGAAGGCCAAATTTTGGCGAGTTCGAAGTTGCGCCGATTCACTTCATTCTGCGACCGGATATCATTAAAATTGGTGATGGAAGTTCGGTCCTATTGGGAATATTGAGAACGTGAAGTCTTAGCGGTTTCGTATTTTTAAACGATGATTTCTTTTTTTAAATGTCATTAGGCATAGTATCGAGAATGGACCATCGAATTTCCTTAAATATCATCGCTTTTATAACCGTAAAGCTTTCCAGTGTATTTTTTTTAAATATATGATTGGAATTTTCCCTTCAGTTCCAATTTCTTCCTACACGGTGCGTCTATAACGAATCGCAATTTTTTTTTGCTCCTACCCTTTGTAAAATTTCTCCCCTCGTATGGCTGGTTTGCAATCTCATTACTTTTTTTTTTCAAAAATAACCTTTTACCGCAGGTCAAAGGATATTTATTCGGAACGAACGGGGGTCTGTCGTTCTCATCGTGAATGGAAGCAACAAGAGAGTGAGCGCGTACAAGCATACACGTTGTCTAAAAGGAAATGTGGAGGAGGATGCCATTGAAAGGTTTTCAGCCTACAGGGTGAATACGATATTTTTATATGCTCTTTGATGAATTCTCGACGTTCGAACGAAGTATATTGAAAATGGGCAACCCTGAAAAAAACCGTCAAATCGGAAAGACGGAGTCCGTCAAAAATATTAATTCCCAACTGAAAATTTAAAATATACATTATGACAAGTAGGTGAACATCCAAGAATTGAAATTGTACTCTTATTTAGTTGAGAATTATCAAATAAAATCTCGAAAAGTACGAAAAGTGGTGTGGACTATTTTCCGGGCCTCATCCTTCGATGTAACGACGTGCATGAAAAAAAAAATGGGATTTTCTGGTTCAGCCGATTCCGTCTGCAGTCACCCGTGCAAAAATTGTCGTCGGGATCCAATTGAATTCCCATACTTGTCCCTACTTCCAGATACGGATCCAATGGGTCATCTTATTCGATCCCTATACTAAAACGTTACATTCGCATATTGGATTCTCATCGGGATTCCCCATTCGAAATGTACGGAACCAATTTAAACCCCCAAGGTTTTGTACATTAGCGAACATAATTCGATAAGATTTTTTATGGATCTCATCATACTCTGTACGTTCATTTTTCCAAACAAAAGACCTCGATTTTCTACCACTTGGGGGGAGAGCACTGGTATAAGATCGAGTACGAGCCGATAGGTGTGGCTCAAGGCCTTAGGCCACTCTAGGATTTTCTAAAAATCGTCAACCTTTCCAGTCATTTTTACGTTTGAGGTTATGTTTTTAGTTCGTAAATGCTGGTGCTGCGGTAGTTGATATGTACTGTTGCGCTGTCGTGTCAGACGCGCGTAGTAGGAACTTCAGATGGCGTACACTCGTATGTGAATAAAGTATATCGCATACATCGAATACCGTGGCGAGCCGTGTTAGCGTGTACTCCTCTTTGGAGCAATATTTCGATCACGAGATCGATGAAACCTTTAAGCAGATTGTTGCGCCGATCGAACGTTCATAATAGAAAATTCGCTAAAGCTGAATGATATTGAAACAACGCGGAACGATGACAAAGAGAGCGTTGAGTAAATAGAGACCGCGGTTCAATGTTCGTTAAGGAAATGATCCAGATCTCGGGGATCCGGGCACGTCGCAATTCTTCTCGTGGCTAACACACAACCCGATAACATCAACGACTACATACAGTGAAAAGGGCCTCGACGATATTTCGCACGTTGTCAGCTCGCGCGGTTTATATTTTCCATTGCCGAGCCTCCGGCCACGCTATTTGAGAATTATGATTGAGAAATGGACCAATCAATTTCAAAAGAATCTTCAATGCACTTTGTTTAATTGCGCCATAGAGGCAAAATCTAATTTTGCCTTAATTAACAAATAAATTTACTTCAATTGCCCAACGGTGTAATCATTTCCATTAGGACATCAAATGATTTCGTTCGAAATATTTTTGGTAAAAAAACAGGCACCTAATATGTTGTCTCATTGGTATTGAGTCCTAATGGACCAAAGACGCGCTCACAATTTTTCTATCGCGTCATTCATTACGTGGCGCCATTCGGTATAAGAAAAAATGACCGAGTCGTGTAAAAAATTGTAAAAAAGAGAGAATCGTAATAAAAAGCCGGCGACCCCGCGTACCACTATAGCTAAATTCACTTGATTATTTTTATCTTCGAATACGTGATAGTTTTCCAATGAAGTTACCCAAAAAGTGAACTTCATGTAAAATTGGCTCTTGGCAAAAAAACATTCTTAAATAAAGTTACGACTATAATTCAAACTTTACGCAACCCCGTGCAGAAATTTCTTAAGGATACCTAAATTCCGACCGGATCCTGATAGGAATATGATACGGATTCCCTAGAAGAGGTATCGTCATCGGAATCCAGATGGCGCCCACCACACAGCACAAGGCGGCAACGTGGTGGCAAGAATTTGAAATACGTATTAAATACATTTTTCTTAACATTTTAAATACATATTTTCTTAGTTCGACCGATCTCCATTTAATTGAAATATAATTACTTAACATAAATAACCTATATCATTTTTCTCTAGGAAATATAAGTCTTTCCAGGTCTATATATTGTTTTTTTCGTTTTTTTTTCTCGTGTAAAGATTTTTGTTCAAAATACTGTTTTTTAAATATTCAAGTTTTGACAGTGATACTGTAGCTTCAATTTTTACCTTATCTTTTTCAAATCCTTGAATAAATGATTTCAGGAAACGTCCAGCATCTCCAGCTGATACAGATCGGTATCTTCTGGTGACTTTTACATCCATATCTGGGATTCGATTCGACATCGAACTAGATCTTGTTCTAGAAGTTCGGGATTCTAGCCTGGATCCTATGCAAAGTTTCTATTTGGATTCTGACTAGAGTCCTTAATAGTTCCGGATTAGGATCCTGGCTGGAATCCGATTTGCGAGCGTTATTCAGTTGGATCCAGTCTGAGAAACCAGGTTCCTAGTCCGAATCGAACTGTATCCATGACAATATTTCTGCGCGGGACGTTCGTTTCGCCCGTGTACACAATAAAATTTCTCCTTCGAAAGCTTCGAAAGAAGGAGCCCAAAAAAAAAATATCGCTTATCGGAACCGCTTTGTGGTACCTCAACCGCAAATGTGGAATTGCCCAAATATCCCACGGATTTTGAATCATCTTGTACACGGGGGTAATAACATATGCGAACTCTCACGGCTCAACGGCGACGTATTTACGCAGCACGTATATACACGGTGTTTACGAAACTGCTCTCCTGCAGAAAAATATACACATTCAGTTGTGTATGTAGAGACGCGCGTTTGTATTACAGTATGTACATAGGTAAGTTGCCAAATCCGCGAGCGTAATGTAAGACTACGCATGGCGTATTCCCATCGAAGAAAGCGGTAGTGCGTCATCTTAGCAGATACACACACACACACACACACATATGACTCTCTGGCTCCTTAATAAGTTATGCTCGTGGATATTTGTCTACGGAGCTGTGATTTTGCGCTCCCGCGAGGTCTAACGAAATCTCTCTTTACGGAAGTCTCGTCACTCGTCCCGGAGACTTTAATTTTAAAACAGCTAAAAAAGAAAATGCAATCGACGAACCGAACCAAATACATACTTTTATGAATAAGTGGGTTACCATATTTGACAGAATATCCTGTCGTAATGCTAAATCGAACTGACAGGCAACGATCTATTGGGTCTATGCATAATTCCGTACACTGACAGAAAAATTCTTTTGATACTAACCAGATGCGTCTATTTGATTATTTTTTATTTGAATTAACTAGATTTTTTGTGAAATCAAATTTTTTCTATTGAATTTCTATATTATAATTATTTATTTTAAATATATTTATTTATTCAAGTCGCGATATATTTAGTATCGTCTAATAACTAAATATTTTATTTATTCCTAATAAATCTGTGATTTGGGTTCATCTGGTAGTATAAGACAAAAGAGACAGACGGAAAAATGGTATACGATTCAGACTCACAAAAATCTTGTGGCTTTGTTTTCATTAGAAGACTGTTGTAACATTTGAAGTTGAGGGACAGGGAGGGACAGTCTTTCTATACATAAATAGTCGCGCCTGTTAATAAAAGGCAGGGCGATACCTTTTCTCTCTCCAAATGACAGCCTTGTTAGTGAAAAAAAAAGAAAAAATAATTGAACTTTTTTTTCACCGCACTTTTATGTCATGAACCTATATTCCTTTCTCGTATTCATGCGATATATCGAGTTTTATCTTTATTTATTTAATTTGAATATATTTAATATTAAAAAAGAATAGCTTGATCAAATAAAAACAAAAATTGAAACAAACAGGGTCGTAGTAGGCTGTGAGACAAGGAAAAAAACCTGTTTGATTTTTATAGATCCTATTTAAATTCATTTTCTTTGGCATTGTAGTGAAAATCAAGTAAATTTCAAACGAAAAATATTTGGCAAAAAAAGCGATCTAAATCAACTAAATATATTCCATTCTGTTCAATGACTTTCTGCCATCTCTTCATTAGCTTCATTATCCCACTTTCATAGAAGTCCTGAGTTCTTTGGACAAAGAAATCATCCAAGTGGTTTTTAGGTATGTCCAGGGAACTGAAGGTTTTATTATTCAAACTGTTCTGTAATGCCCGGAACGAGTGATAGTTTGAAGATGCAACGTCCGGACTATGAAGTGAGTGCATCAAAACATTAAACCCAAGCTGCAATAACTTTTTCCGGGTCATCGGAGAAACGTGTGGTCTAGCGTTGTCCGTGTGGAACACTACCCTCTTTCGGTTCGCCAATTCGAGCCGCTTCTGATCGATTGCTCGCTTTAATTTGGCCAGTTGTGAGCAGTATTTGGTGGAATCAATTTTTTTGTTAGGTGGCAGCAGCTTAAAATAGATGATTTCTTTTTAATCCCACCAGATACAGAGCATGATCTTCTTCGGATGCAATCCAGCCTTTGCGACTGTCTGAGCAGCCTCCCTGAGCTTCGACCATGACCTTTTTCGACTGACATTGCTTTGGACAATCCACTGTTCATCGCCATTAATCACTGGCTTTAAAAATGGTTCGAGTTGAAGTCGTTTGAGCAACAAATCGCAAGCTGGAATTCGGTCCATTTCGTGCGGCACCCAAACATTAAGCTTGTTTACAATCCCAAGCTTCCGTAAATGTCTCGAAACAGTTGATTGGTCAATGTTGAGGTTATTCCCGATTCTTGTAGTCGTCGAATGCCGGTCGGAGTTGATTAAAGCCTTGATTTGATCGACATCAGTAGTGACTGGCCGATCGGAGCGAAGAGCAACTTGGAGATCAAAATCTTCACAACGAAATTTCGCAAACCACTTCCAACACACACATTTTCGCTTATGGCATTCTCTTCGTAGACGCGACATATCTTTTTGTGAGTTTGCGACGGGTTCATTTCCTATTTGTCCTATACAAAACTTCCTATACGTCACGGATCTCGATGGATACTTTTTTTTTTAATGTCGCCACAAGTTTCAGCTTTCACTTAATATATTACACTTCATATGCTTGACGCGTGTGCGAGCGGAATAACAACTGCGAATGACATCTGTCGGAATTTCGCTACGAAATTATGCATACAGCAAATAAATTCCCCTGATCTCGACAGAGTTCTTGTTCTTCGATGCAATCTGCGATATTCGTAAATCGTGTAATCTACATTTTTGTCGAATTAAGGTATCCCTTTCACGAGTCCGGATATTCAACAATTAACTGATTTTCGTCTACAATTAAGTAAAAATACATCCTAGTATACTGGTAAAATTTCAAACCAAAATTGACAGTTCAAAATCGTTAAAGTCATGCAGCATTTCATGGCGATGACATGCTGGCTACATTTTTATCTAATAATTTATATACTAAATAACTCTAGATGACTGATATGAATTGCTCTAAGCATGTGGAAAATTCTGAAGATTCCCCAAAGACAATAAAAACATGGGCTCTGTCTTATGCGCTCACGAAATACGGCCCTCCGCGAAAGAGGCACCTTAAGTTTATTCTAGATCGAAGATGAACCGGAATATAAAATCCAGGGTGGAAAAATGGGCAAGGGATGAAAGTTTGTGGCTAAATTTAATCAGGGTGTTTTTCACAGTCTCCAGTTTTCGGCTACGGTCTTGGTAGTAGTTCTAAAGTTTATAATAAATGTCATGGAAAAATGAGATTGCTCAGAAGGTTATTGCACCTCATGGTTACCAAATATTTCATCTAAATTACATTAATTGAGACCCGTATCAATCGTCGTTGATCAATTGGAAATACATTAAAAATGGCATATGTGACTATGGTGAAAGAATCAATTCTAGTGTCACGAATTTGTTTTAGATCAATTTTTATTCTAGCGGCGAGGGGGGGGGGGGGGGGGGGGGGGGGTTCACGTGCATAATTTTGGTAAGGTAACCTACTGTACTGTAACTAATTAATTATGCTGGTAGTATAAAAATAAATAATAATTAATGGAAAAAATGGAGGGGCTAGAACAAGTGTAAAAAAAAAAATCAGAAGATAAAGAAAAGATGTTGCACTTTTTCCCAAGACTCTTTGAGCGAATAGGGTAACAATGCTATCAATCGTAAAAAAATTTCCAGATGACCACGTGGATGCATGTGCCATATTCCTGAACCTGAAATCGGAATTGTAAGTGATAAAAATCAAGGGCAATGAGATAAATGTAAAAATGAGTGAAATCACGCAGAATGTTTGCATTATCCAAATTCCTTGTGTATCTTTTTGTCAGAAGAGTGCGTCCGATTTTAAACCCACGAGGATGCTCCAAAAATCGAAAACGATTTTTCTTCTCGCCACTCGAAAATCGCCTGGACCAAGCGTGTCGATTTTGAAGAAAAAGATCCGAAGAAAACCCATGACGTGAAAATTGTAACACCGAACAAATGAAATGGCTAAATAACTTCGTTTGCATTCCGCGACAGTTTTGTTGGCAAAGCTAATACTTCAATTACTTTTTCTTCAGTTTTCCCTCATTTTCTTTCACGACTCGTCACTCTTTCCACGTTTATCGCGAAGCCCAGCCGTTCGGAATATTCATAACGTATTCCTACTCCGTTTTTTTTTTCTCCTGGGAAATAATGGTGCAACTCACACGCACCGAAAACCTTGATGCGTTTGCGGGACTCGCTGGGAAAGAATTGAAAAAATTGTCGTAGAAGGGAGAGGAGGTTGAAGAGGAGGAGGAGGAGGGCACGTAGAAACGCACACATATGAGAATAAACGTAAAGGAAATAATCGAGCACATACGTATCGTTTTTTCTTCATGCCGGAACGAAACGCAGTTGTACCTTTCGGATGCGAGTGGGAGGATGAATATAAACCCATAGAGCAGGGATGATAGCTATCAGTGTCTTCGCGCTCTTCACGTGAATACGTTGACGGCGCATAAACGCGAAGACAACATGTTCAAGGTATATTTTTCATACGCGCTATTATTAATCATCGCGTACCTCGTATCGGAATAAATGTCTAAATAACACAAGTAAACTCATTAAAACAAAAATAATACGTTACGAAACGAAGAATTGTGATTGGAGTATTTTTCGTGCTTGTGTTTCATTAAACCTTCGACTGCACACTGAGTCACTTTGACACCACTTTTTTTTCGTGCAAGTACGTATTTTTTAACGCCTCTCCCACTTTGAACGAATGTTTGGACACTTAATTCTTTGTTTTGCTTGAAAAAATATATTTTTGGCCATAAAATAAGGATCATTGACCACAAAAAACGTCTCTACAACACAACAACAAAAAATGCATATTTACTGAAATACAACGATCTGAAAAACGTCTGGGGTCCGATCGACCCCACATGCAGTCCAAAGTTCGTAACGGACGTGTGCAGTCGAAGAGTTGATAAAAAAAGATGTGGGCGTATAAGGCGAATTTCAAAATAGTCATTTTTTTCCTATTTTTTCTGTCCTGTTTTTTTTTTGTGGTTCGAAAAATATCACGCGTTGTTCAGGACCAAGGATTTTTTGTCATTGCGTAAAAAGCTAATGAGAATAATTTGGTACGAGAAAAACTCACACAGTTTTTTGTATTAATTCTGAATAAAACTCATCAAAGTTGCCTATTGAAGGGCGCCAATAAATTGCTCGTCACGTAACAAGCCACGTGAGAATCGCCTACATATTTCTATACGTATAGCAGCAGTATGACCAGGAAGTGTTTTTCATCACCCATGCGCAGTAATTACATTTGACGAGCTTTCCAAACACATTGAAATAGTTGCAAGTTCCAATTCCAAATTTTTCCGCTTCTCCAAACCCACACGTGATTGTTTTATTCCGAGAAAATAATGAGTGCGATCGAATTGTGTGTAGCGTGAAAAAAAAAGTTGTTTCAATGAAATGTCCCTCAAAGTATCGCAAAGCCAACGAGAATAGTTTTATTTTTTTTTCTTTTGAGCATTCAGGTTTATTGCGATTGCTTTACTTTTTGCAATGTACTGCTTGCCGAAGTCTTATTTTTGCGTATGAAAATGCCACGTCATCGCGTAGATATCATGCACACAATATGTATACGATGAGAAGACGACTGGAGTAAACTGCAGAAACCGTGTCTGCTTTAGAAATAAGTGTCACTTTCGGAGTGTGCACGTCTTCGCGTTACTTTCACAACGCATGCCAAAGACAAACACGCTTTCGTGTCAACGTTCTCAACACAACGACATTCATCGCGCGAACATCAGCAATATATTCAAAAAATGCGTGTCATTGCAATGACTCGTATTCGTTTTTCGCGAGGCTTTCTCGACCACAAATATTACGAAAAGTTCAATGAAATTCGAAAAATTCCAAAGTAGCTAGAAAAATTCCGATCAAAATAGTGTTAATTATAATATCGACACCAAATTTTGAGAACATCGAGTTTACTTGGATTTTTTTTTCAAGAAATTCATTTTTCTTCATGAAAAAATGGATGTGTAGCAATGGTCGATAAACTTCAGGCCAATATATCGTTCAATCGAAATGTGGCTCTCTATTCTTCATTTTTCTATTCTTACCGCTGGACATTTGATTCGTAAATACTTTACCGGATAAATAAACGGTATCAGCTGTGAGCTGGGAAAACTTCATTTTGTACAACGATCACAGACACCTAACGTTTTTTTTTTTTTTTCGTCGATACTAGTCAGGCATATATTAATATTGTCGGTTTTGCGATTTTTCTTATATCTCGATTAAATTCGGGATATTGAAACTCACTTTCGACTATTTAGGAAAATTAATTACAAATATACGATTGAGCATTAGAAGTGATGTTGCTTATCTGCAAACGAAGTAATTTATTTGTGAAGACATATCCCGAGCATCAGAGTGAATTAAATCCATTGACGATCATAATCAACAGTGGATCCAATTGCAATTGTCCGATTCATTCACAAAGTATAACACGCAACGAGCAAAACGTGCTATTACTCAGCGAAATCAATGAACCACGAAACACACTCTCCACATCGAAATACCTGCCCGTACGAACTTCGACTCGTAACAAATGAAAATGCTATTGTTCTCAGCGTCCATTATCCTCGCGTTTATATCGCAAATGAATACTCTGCGGTCGAGAGCCACCGAAAAGATAACTCTGTTCTGGTCCGAGTTAAAAAAAATCCCACTACTAGCTTCCGCTCGCAGCTTCACCCACGTGGAATTAGGCTTCAAGCTATTAAGGCCTCAGGTTACAAATATTGCACCCCTTTTTGCATCCCTTCGTTTTATTATACAATCATTACCAGTTGCAGCCGTTATTAGGGGTTGTTTTTTTAAATCATAAAATATGCGTTTTATTATTTGTTTTAAAGAATACAATTGTTCATTAAAACCTTTACATCTGATTTCATTCTTTTAGGGGTTGATTTTCAAAAAATCCTTTCTTAGTACACCCTACGCCCTTTAAGATCTTTCAAATTGCATTGAGATAAAAGCAGGGAATTCCATTTTCATATACAAACTTCAATACCCCGTTGCACTCCTTATTAGGAGACGTTTTAAAAAATCTTCAAATATGCGTTTTATTATTAATTTTGAAGAATATTAATACCAAAAGTTTCCAGTTGAAAGACGCAAGGAATACAATTTTTCATACAAACTTTTACCCCCCATTTCATCCCCTTAAGAGCTGATTTACGAAAAATCCTTTCTTATTGCAACTCTACACTTGCTAAGAAACACATCTGCTAAATTTCATGTTTCTATCTTTACGCGGTTTAGACTGTGCGTTATCTATGTGGCTGACTGACTGACTGACTGACTGTCAGCCACATCAGTCAGCCACGGAACTGTTTTATACGTATAGATGAGTTGACGTTCGGAGAACTCTGAAAAACTTGTCAAACTGAATTTTCTCGACAAAAACATTATAATTCGATCTTGAGGTCGCACCATTTTTTTTTTTACATATATCGATTGAGACAGCTGCGGCGAAATTTTACAGATTTCGAGTATCGTCGTTGCAGCTTGCATCGCGTGGAGCGATGCAGTTCTCATTGGGCACAACGGTGATCACGGCAATTACTACCCTGAATACGCAAGTTACGATGGTTTCGCCGGGGTAAACGACTACCTAAGTCATCACGTTTCACCTACGGTAGCGGTACCGTTGCATTCGGTATCGGCCTCGCCGTATCATGCGGATACGATCGATCACGAGCTACCTCATACCCATGTTCTCGTGGAACAGCACGAACATCACGGCGCCAGTGACGATCACGACTACTACGTGAGTTTTTCTTGCCTTTTTTTAAGGCGTTTTGGGACAGCTTATCTTTATGAGAAATCGGGGGGGGGGGGGGGGGCATTCTATTGTTCTCGAGCCGGGCGTCAACTTCTACACACCAATGTGTTGTTGAAAAACGACACGATTACTATAATACATTTCGAGTCCTGCCATTAACATTATTATTTTTACACGAACTCGTTGATAACGAGCTTTCAATGTTATATCAACGTGCATTTTTCGATTATTGTATATTGAAAAAAAATATATATAAATTTGGCGACAGCGCATTGCTTCTATCGCGAGTTTGTTTTTTTTTCACGGTTGGCGAGATTTATTCCATTACCGCCATTATCACCGAGCACAGCAACTTACGTATTCCATTGAAAAAAAAATTACCTTTCTTCATTAAGCCGAATCAGTTTTGAATGACAAATGTCAAGTGTCAAGAATAAAATATATAAGTTCTCTTTGAAAATGCGTTTTATTGAACGCATAGCCGCGCCACGGCAATTATTGGTATTCAAATACGCGCGCCATTTAGCACTCATGCGACGTTGCCACACTCCACCTCTACGTTTCCTCTCCGGTGGGGGAAAAAACACTGATCATTCTCATTTACAAAAATGTAAATAATTGGTAAACGGTGTAGACGGATAATTTAATTTTTGGGTGACTTAATTGTCATAATGTACCGAGTTGTTTGATAGTTTTGCACAACATTCTTAACATTCTTTCACACGATTTAGTGCGTAAAATTGCCGATTAGCCATGAGCGTAGGTATCTCCCCATGCTAAAAAGTGTTTATTCAATCGTACATTTTCTGGAAACGGCGTAGACGATGGATTTAAAATTTGGATGGTGCATTCAGTATATGGCAAAGAATGTACTGTGTGAATTTGAATAAAATGGTAACATTTCGTCACTTGTCCCGGAAATTCTCAATTAGGGGAAGGTGGGGCGCAGTGTGTCACTTTTTTTCTAACGAATTTTTACTCGTACCAAAGTAGTCTGATTAAAAAAAAAAGGTCATGGCCGATTTTATAGATCTTTGGAAGTACAATAAAGCTACCATATTCTTTGCAAAAATATTAAAAATGCTAAAATAATGGGACCGTAAAAAATTTGCGGATTGGCTTATTTTGCCCCACGGGTGGGGTACAATGTGTCAGATAAGTGGGTACAGTGTGTCAAGTGCTTCAAAACGTAGGGTCCAACGAGCCGGTGGAAACTCTTATATTTTCATACATACCGATAATTTCACAACGGGTATTATTTGCTAATAACATTAGGAGCTGACTCATTGTGCTCAATAACTCGATGACACATTGTGCCCCACACAATTGCCCCACAATATGTAACGTTTCCCGCAAGCGGATTTTTTTTTCGCGGCTCGAATTAATTTTGTATTTTAAATATTTCTTTGTGAGCTACTATTGACCTTCTTTTAGGGCAGCCGAAACTTTATATAAATCACGGTCCAACACAAAAAATTTCGTGTTTTACGAGCTACAAAACTCCGAGAAATCGCATGTGGTTGACAGTTGCCCGTGACACATTGCGCTTCTTCGGAGCGTCGTAACTTCTTTGCTTCCTCATTGGGAGTCGACTCATTGTGCCCCACAACTCGGTGACACATTGTACCCCACTAGTAAAATATTTGATTATTGATGAAAATAACTATTAATTAAACTACGAATGGAAAAACACAAGTCACCGAGTGCATCATAAATAATAAAACTATCGATTAGGACCAAAAACCCGAGCGGCTACAGCGAAAGTGTCGTTATATTTTACGTTTTTCCGGCTAGCGAAATATTTTTTTCTAAGCCTCAAATCAATTTTTAATTTTAAATAATTCTTTGCGACCTGCTATCGACTTTTTTTTAGGCCTGACGAAACCAAATATAAATCGCGGTCCAACACATAACATTTCAGAATTTACAAGCTACAAACCTCCGAGAAACCGCATGCGGCTCACAGCGCCCCGTGACACATTGTACCCCACTCTCCTCTACATTCTCTTCATCAATATATATATATGCATATATTTATTTCTCCTTGTCGAACAGTCACATCCGAAATATACCTTCAATTACGGAGTGCACGATCCTCACACCGGTGACGTGAAGACGCAGCACGAAGTACGCGACGGTGACGTCGTGCACGGTTCTTACAGCGTGAACGAGCCCGACGGAAGTGTAAGAATAGTCGAATACACGGCCGATGATCACAACGGCTTCAACGCGGTCGTAAAAAAGGTCGGTCCGGCGGTTCATCCGCCACCGTCGCCGATACCGATCGCCAAGTACGTTCATTCGTCGCCAGAGTATTATGGATACGATTATGACAAGCATCATTTTTAAAGGGAAAGGAAAAACTCGAGTAACGCGAAAAGCTCGTAAAAGAAACGTTTTTTTTTTTTCTTTCCATCAGCCCAATTTGTCTTATCTCGTATATCCAAGGTCCATGGACCACGATCTCCCCCATTCGCCTTTATCCTCTTATTCTGTCCTCGATCATGCTTCAACGTGGCGAAAAACGTCAGATCGTTAAAGCTTGCGCAAAATTTCTCGATCGAACGTGGCGAAGCAACGCCTGCCTTGGAAATCCACTTTACTGTCGGTATATACGGAGCACGACAGACCAACGTTGTAAATACATATTTTACGAATGTACTTGTGTAACGAAATTTATTGGAGCTGAGGAAGTGTGCGTGTGAAAGAAAGTACATGAGGAACGATTCGTCGGGATTGACGAGGTGTTGTGACACTATATGATTTGTACTTTTTCTAATGTAATTAATAAGAATGCGAGAAGGAAGAGCGAACGAAGGGTTTTATTTACTTTCTGAATCCTTCTACCGCTAATCATTTTTTTTTTAAATCCAGACCTCTGCTTCCTCTTGATCAATTACGATCATTTAATTCACCTGTTCGTTTTCTCCCAACGAGAGCTATCGATGGAAATCCCAATTTGTCGATTTTTTAATTTCCTCTCATATCACTTACAAACAAATGATACATTCGAAATGTCTTATAAATTAAACGAATGAATAACATGATCTCAATATTGAAAATGCCGAAACTTCTACTGCGCTGTTTAAGAAATTTCGTCTTGAGAAGTGATAAAAATGAGCCGGTTGACTTACCGCGAAACTCTTTCAAGTTCTGCGAAACAAAAACCGGAAGCGTATAAATTCTTAAAGTGGTTTAATAAAAAAAGCGTACAATCGCGGTGAGAAATGCACTTTTGTAGATATAAAAAGAATAGTGTAATAAAAAGTAAGTGAAGTTTACGGACTCCGTATTCAATTGGCCTATTGTTCAACGGAGAACGTTTTACTTAGGACGAGAAAAGATTAAAGCTACTACAAATATCCATTAACGAAATTGCGGAATAATATTTCTTTTAAAAAATCCACTTGGTGCGTGAAAAAGGTAAGAAGTTTCTCTGAGATTGACATCACGATTGCGAGAACGTTGAGACGCATGCCAATCGCACGAGCCCCCTTCCCGACGTCTGCACTCGACGTAATTAGCGAGAGTTCTCGAGACCGCGCGAATCGCATAATCTTCGACAAAAAGACGTGTACAATTGTTGTCTCAGTTTTTTTTTTCTTGTGAATCTAGTACGTGACGTCCAGGAAGAAAGTTTTAGTGAAACTGACAGAGTCATTAGAAGAATTAAGTCCTCTGAGATACGTACAATTCTTACAATTGAAATTGCGATTCGAAAAACGATCTACAAACATTTATTACATTTTATATATTACTAGCTTTTGTCCGCGCCTTCGTCCGCGTGGACTTTAAGATTTGATCCAGAGAGGAGATAAACAAAGAGAGAAAAAAGTAAGAAATAAAGAAAGAAGGTGTAGAGTGTCATATTTCTCAGGCACGGTGGTAGACTGACTGAGGTGAGGGTTGGTAATTAATGAAGTCTAATCGCCAAGTCAATCGGTTATTTTTTCTTGAATAAAATTGCAACATATTTTTATTTAATTGCAAAAATGATAAGTATTAATATGATTTCTCGGCTTGAAAATATTTGTCAAGAATATTATGAGTTGGAAATTGACCAATAATAATTCATTTTTTAGTTATATATTATTATATATTATTTATTCACCTGCTGAAAACTCATTGTATTTTCATCGCGACTTTTCCAGCTAAAGAACAGTATCGACATTTCTTAAGAAACATATCTTCCGAATTTCATTGCAATAAAAGCAAAGAATTCAATTTTCCCATACAAACATCAACACCCCGGTGCACCCCCAATTAGGGGTTGTTAAAAAAATCCATAAATTTGCGTGTTATTATTTTTTTTCGAAGAATATTCAAATTGATACATGCAAGGAATACAATTTTCCATACGAATTTTCACCTCCCATTTTACCCCCTTAATTCGTCCCTTTCGTAAACATCTTTCTTAGCGGATGTATATACCATATGAGAAAACTTACCTGCCAAATTTTAAGTTTGAAGGTAAGAATTAAAGAAATACATTTAAAAAAAATGGTTTGTAAAGGGAGTCCACCAGAAAAGGAACAAAAAAAGGCGAAAAATTGTCGTTTTCGTTTTTACTAGTCGTAAAAAAAATAGTAAAAAACGGTAAATTCCTTCCCTTAAAAATGCCGTTTATTAAATTTATTTATGTCAACTATCGGCGAAATGGCATAAAAAATTGTTCCGGAATTTTTTTGAATTTTTGTCCGGAAACTTTTTGCCGGTAGTGTATATAGAAGAAGATATTGATGTCTGGATTCCCTGGATAATTGACGTGATCCAGATTGTATTATTTTTTTCAGCTCGGTCCGACCATTGCCCAACTCCCGAGCCATAATTGAACACATGCGTAAAGATATCGTTTTCGGTGTACGCACGATTTTCGTTTTATATTATTTCACGACATTAAAATTACGTCCACATTGCGAAGCAACGGAAATACGCCGTGCAAGCGTGATATGATGTAATTATCATACGCAATAACAATCGATTCGTTTGTCGACCGAAAACATTAGATTTATCAACGAATTATACGAGACAGCGTTCAACAATTGGTCCATGGGCAATAGAGACTGGTCCTCTACTGGAGGAAAAAAGTATGCAAAGAATGTGGAATTGGAGCTTGCCAGGAATACAATCGTTGAAGAAAAACCCAAACATTTTCTGAGACGCAGTTCTGTAGGGTACAAACACTCAGGGTATAATCCGTAATTTCGTTCCCTTCCAGAACTCCCGAGTTTCACAAGTAACACAAATGTGAACGACGTCCTTGCTTGATTTAGAAACTGGCCCGTGCCAATGTCGTCGAACCAGCGTACAATTAACCGTGACCAAGCCGCATTTCTGAACATATAAATTCTCACGATCGATCGATTCGGCCAGTTGTTACCAGCTATTCGACACACGACAACATGAACAAGGTAAACTGATCTTGGGTACGTGGGAAGATATTATTCGTCATTCTCATACGCGTAAAACGTAAATCAACGCCATATTGATCTATGTAGCTGCTTCTGTAACTCGCATGAATATAAATGCATATTTATATATATATATATGTATATATTTATATATATATTTAAAGCAATTCGCTCTACTGGTCGTGGCCTTTGCCATCACCGATGCGGTTTACGTAAATTACGAAAATCCCTACGGCAACGTGTACACCAACAATGCAATTGCACCGCTGGTTGCAATTCCTGTAGCGAATTCGGACTACACAGGATTTTACAAAAACAATGATCACTCCTACGACTACCATGTGAGTGCAAAACTCGATTTGTTTTTCCTTTTTTTGCATAGAGGAATAATCTTTCTGGATCAAGATAAAAATATGAAACAACGGTCTTTATGATTTTTAATTCATAGGGTGGCTAAAAAATTATGAAAATTTGCATTGCATGAGACAGGGATGATTGTTTTAATTCATTCGAACGTGAAATATCTGCCCAGGTACCTTGTCTCTGCTAAAAATTAACAAGTCAAAGAGAAAACAATCATGGCAGGAGCAATTTGCCAATCAACTTTAAAGTATACCAATGTTTTTTTTTGTTATTTTTCTGCCCAGCATCAGTTGAACTGCATCATTGGAAAAAAAATTGATCCAGTCGATTCGGCATTATTTCTTATGGAAAATCCTTAATCCTGCTGGAGTTCTGTCAATACTTTCTACGTTAATAACCGCAATTACTGAATCTCGAGCCGAAATTTACTGCGACCAAATTCATGATTTTTAACAACTTGGCTAAATTACTTACATTTTTATATGAATATTTGATTTTTTTTCTTCTCGAAAACGATGAAATTTATGAGAACATCAGAGTCGAACTTATATTGCAAAAAAAAACGGTATCCTCTTAACTTTTGCATTTAACTTTTTAATTATAGGTGGATAATTAGTTTGATATTGCAAGAAGAACAGAGGGATACATTTTAGTGAAGAATTAATTCGATATTGCAAGAAGAATAAAGGGATAAATTTCAGTGAAGCATTAAATCGATATTGCAAGAAGAATAGAGGGACAAATTTAAGTTAAGAATTAATGCGATACTGCAAGAAGTATAAAGGGATAAATTTCAGTGAAGCATTAATTTGATATTGCAAGAAGAATAGAGGGATAAGTTTTAGTGAAGAATTAATTCGATATTGCAAGAAGAATAGAGGGATAAATTTTAGTGAAAAATTAATTCGATATTGCAAGAAGAATAGAATATTTTAGTGAAGAATTAATTCGATCTCAACGCGTCTCTGATGCGTTTCATGTACATTTTCAGACGTATCCTCGGTACTCCTTTAATTACGGAGTGAACGATCCTCACACGGGTGACGTGAAGAGCCAAGAGGAACTGCGGGACGGTGATGTCGTGAAGGGATCATATTCCCTGAACGAACCGGACGGTACGATCCGCCTCGTCGAGTATACGGCTGACGATCGCAACGGTTTCAACGCGATCGTCAAGAAGATCGGACACTCGGTGCATCCAGTCCCGATTCCTATCCATCAATATCCAAATATTGCACCGGCTCATTACCGGCACGATAATTACGACGGATACTATTGAATATTCCGAATACCCGATTTATAACAATTTAAAAAAAAATCACTTTACGTCGTGTAAATAAATAAGATATGTAATAATAAACGCAACGATGTCAAGTTCTTGGTTCTCATTGTACCATTAGTACATCGTTCCCCATCCATACTTCCACGTACGGTTGTTAATGATTGTGCAATTTGGTACTGGTAAGGCAACTGTGAATGGCAGACAATGCAGCACCACTCGGCACAAATCTCGAATAAAAGTATTCATCGTATTCATATTTGATTTTTCCCTGCTGATTAAAGTCTCGCCTCCGGAGTTATGAATGAACGATGAGTAAGCAAAGATTTGCCCGAGAGATGCTCGTGCAGCAAGAATCTTGAGCGGTCCCGCACGTTCGACTCGTCATTCATGCCTCGCAACTATAAGAGCGTATGGGTGTGTATCCATTTATATGGAAGTAGGTATGTTTCTTGAAAATATAGATCCACGTTACGGGCTCGAACTTGACGCGCTTCGCTTAAGGTATTCCTTTCACGAACTCGAATATTTAACGATTAACTGATTTTCATCTACAATCAAGTAAAAATACACCTCAGTATACTTGCAAAATTTAAAGCCAAGTTACCGAAATTTTAACTAATAATTACGACTTTAAAAATCGTCTAATTTATGCGGCACTTTATGGAAATTACATGCTGGCCACTTTTCTATCTAATAAATTTGATACTTGAGTTCTGCTCGAACTTTGAGGGATGGGCAGGGCAGAGCGAATCTCTATTAACATACACAGGGTAGCAGCATTGGTACCAACCTGATTTTCCAATGAAAAAATAATATCATCGTTTATTTTCGTTATATTTATTATACTTTTCGTTATATTTATTAGCTATAACTCATCAACGGCGTGGTAAAACGGGCCCATATTTTTGCTACACCTCTGTTATAGATATATCTATACCTCATAAAATTTTCAATAAGTGACCTCTTTTTTAACTAACCGATATTGGATAGTTTCTTACGTCATAACATTATTCACCATAAGACCCTATGTAAATCGGACGTATCTTTACGATTTTTTATCTCGATAAGTAGATGGTCGGTCTTGTTGGAATTTTGCAGGTTCAAACGGAATATCTTTCCAACAAGTGCTATTAAAATTTCAAGGATGTGCCACATTTTTTAAGTTCGAGCAGAACCTCTTCAAGGCCGGCAACCACTTTAGATTCTTCGAAACATCATTTTTTTTAAATCTCATAAATGAAAATTTCAAAACGATATTCGGATTCCTTCTAACGGTATGTATATAAATGTTAAAAACTCTCCGCTCGACTCCCAAGCGCGCTCAGGTATCCACGAGCGCTCAGTTAGATAGTTTGTTTAGGTTCGTTTGGGATTGTTTGGGTTTGTTTGGGTTCGTTTGGGTTCGTTTGGGCTCGTTTGGATTCGATTGGATTCGTTTGGGTTCGGTTGGGTTCGATCGGGTTCGTTTGTGTTCGGTTTAGTTCGTTTGGGTTCGTTTGAGTTTGTTTGGGTTTGTTTGGGTTTTTATAACCCAAACAAACCCAAACTTACCCGTTTAGCGATTAGCTCCAAAACATCTCCATTCTGGGTTCAAAATAATCGAGGTAGTGGCATTTCTTGCTGCTATTTTATTCAATGAAAGAAATTCAGCCTTATTCATGGTTATGAATGAACTACAAATCGTAGTTGGCATCCGGAGCTACGGATATGCCGAGCAAATGGACCAGATGCGCGTGGCTCAGCAAAATAGAAAAAGTTTATTAGAGACAAAGAAGCTCGAAAAGCTCGAAAAGAGGAAATGCAAGCTTCAAATGAGTTGCATGCAAAAGAGGAAGGGCTGCTGTATGGTGCTGGAATCGCTGATTAATCGGTAAGACATTTTATCATTTGATTAAACGAATTTGACTTTGATTTTTTCGTTTGTGAAACTTTAAACGTGTTTTTCTCGAAATGACAGTATTCGCCACAAAAAAAATGGCGCACAATTAAAAATGTCAAGTCATTTTGAGACACCCTTCAATTGATTGTAATTTATTCTTATCAAGCGCCACTGTAATCTACTAATGAGTAAAAATGGCTGGCTTATGAGCCTACAAAATACGGCCATCCGCGAAAGGACCACCTTAATTTTTATGTGTTTCGAGAATCTTCAATTAGATGAGCTGATTGCATCCTCAGTTGATAATTAATCCGGCAGGAAATGGATTGTCGTAAGCGGAAGTTTCTCTGGCCAATGTGTCCTCATTGGAAACATAATCAACCGATCACTATCGGTCCGATCAACCAGCTTGTTATTCAACCCGATTTATTTCACGGGCAGTCTACTTCCTAATAAATATTTTTTTAAATGCTCCATCAGAATAGTTTGGATTAACGACTTACTCGAATCATTAGTCAGCGTGATCGATAGTAAGGAGACGGGAGTCAGGAACCGTGCGTAAGGTCTGACAGGCCGTTATTTCGATTCCCTTTGATTTGATGGAGCTGATTTACCGTTTTTTTGATGACGCAACGTTCGAGCAATATCCGAGGACAGCATTGACGGACTGTAACGAGATCCCGCTAACCTGGGCGGACCGTTCTCTTCTACCTCTGTACCTGTATTTACGCTCTCACCGAAACTTTCGTAGCTCTCGATCGTTACGCTACACGATTTGTCTTTTTTTTCGTGCCTCGTCACCCTGCCACTGCAGCGACCTTGAACTACTGGTTGTCCAATAAAATCATGGTGATGAATGACGTATGGACAGATCATTCAATCGCTCTCATGATTCGTCTTTTGTACAGATGATTTTATTAGCTTTATGAAAATATTATTCATTCTCATAGCTGGATTAGTCACTCTTGGTCTGACGATACTCAAGATAGTGTATGACGGAACAAAACGCATTGCACAGCCTTCCGTAGCTCGTTCGTTACGCGCATAATTGGAACATTTGATCGAAATGTAGTTATTGTCAAAAGAGGTTGCAAATTAATCGATTTTTTTTGGTAATCTTTCGAGGGTACACGTTAGTAGTTAATTTCAAAGGGCACATGGGGTAAAATTAATTCCAAGCGATATTTCGCTTCAAATGACTTGAAGACTGTGTCCTGTTTTTTTTTTTTTGTAAAAGAAGGTCATCATACAGAATGTAGGCCCCACCTCAGATGAACTTGACCTTCAAATATGTGTAGAGGCGGTCATCCCGAACGAGTTTATATATATTTATAAGTTGCGGAAACGAGTCCTTCATAATGTTTTAGGCCCTTGCAAGGTCGAATGAATGAATAAAAGTCATAGTGTGTGTTAAGAAGAATATACAGTACTGCTACTACACACACGCACTCCCTACACCTAAATCCAAACAAACGTAAACAATCGTAAATAACCCCAAACCCAAATAAACAAAAATAAACATATACATACGAAAAAATAATAAACGCTGGTTTGTTTGAGTATTTATTGAACAATGAGTTTGTTTGAGTTGAAAATTCAGAACTGAACTGAAAATTCATCGAGCTATCATGTTGCTTTACGATCCCGAAAGCTAACCGGTGGTTACGTGGACATTGCTAAAAACACCATTGGCTATTTTACGTATCTGTTTTAATGTTTACGTTTTTGGCTTTCTTCCCTGGAATTCACCATTTCGTACAGAATTTTCATTCCGATGTAATCATTCGTGGCAACATGAAGCTATATAAATCTCTACAGTAATTTTCTCCCAAACAAAAGCGAACAAACAAAGAAAGTTTAAGTTAAAGTATCAAATACACGTAAAACACTTCTTTTTTTTCGTGTCTATTATAAACTATAATCTGTTACTTATCAATGCAACGAATAGTTTGAATGTCGCTGCGCGTGCCTGTTTGCGTATGCAGAAAGTACATCCATTGATGTACACCGTTCTAATTTTCGCCGTGTAGTGTAGTCAGTTTTTGCTCATTCGCTACGAAATCGCTCTCGCAGGTCCAAATGGCTTGGATTTCTATCAATTTTCTAGCGATGGTTCTTCCGTCCAGAAGACAGGATGCAAGTGCGTTTGGATGGCTTCCGAGTTACGTCTTATGTATCTTGTGCACAGTTTTTGAGCTGCGTACTTGGCTGTATCGATACCGAGATCTTCATGTAACCTGGCATTGGAGACGTACCAAGGGGCGTTTGTTATGACTGTAAGAGTCTTAGCTTGAAATCATTGGAGGACTTTGATGTTGGAGTTACTGGCGATTCCCCAAAGTTGTATGCCATGGGTCCAGATTAGCTTGAGTATGGCTTTGTATACCACGAGCTTGTTGTGCGGAGGAAGTCTCTCATGTAGAAATTCCTTAGAGATATCTAAGTTCCGATCAGTTCCCGATCGGGATATGATACGGATTCCTTAGAAGGGGTATCCTTATCGGAATCCAGATGTCGCTCACTACGTAGCACAAGGCGTAGACGTGGTGGTAAGAATTTGAAATACATATTTCATATACGTATTAAGTGCATTTTTCTTAGAAAATAAAATAAATATTTTCTTAGTTCGAACGATCTCCATTTAATTTAAATATAATTACTTAGAATAAATAACCTATATGACTTTTCTCCAGGAAATATAAATCTTTCAAGGTCTATATATAATTTTTCGAAATTTCTTATTAAATGTAAAGAACTTTGTTCGAAATTCTGTTATTAAAATATCTAAGTTTTGACATTTATACTGTAGCACCGATTTTTACCTAATCTTTTTCAGATCCTTGAATAAATGATTTCAGAAAACGTCCAGCATTTGCAGCTGATACGGATCGGTATTTCCTGATGATTTTTACATTTATCCCTGGGATACGATTCCATATCGAACTAGATCTTGTTCTTGAAGTTCGGAATTCTAGCCTGGATCCTATGGAAAGTTCTATTTGGATTCTGACTAAAGTCTTTAATAGTTCCGGATCCTGGCTGGTATCCGATTTGCGAGCGTTACATTTCGCTCGCGGATCCGATCCGATGTCCGACTGGATCCCGATTGAGAAACCAGAAGGATCTTAGTCTGAATCGGACTGTATCCATGACAATATTTCTGCAAAGGCTAATACTTCTAGCCTTAAAAAACAATGAAGGAGTCGTGTCTGCGCCTTAGTATATGGGAACAAAGTTGTTAAGAATCATCCAAAGAACAACATACAGCAAGGACAGAGTCATCCATGATCTCAAGTCAGAGTCATCCAAATAATTGAAGGAGTCCAAGATGGAACGGTTGGTTTTTGAAGGAGAACTTTAATTTATCTTAGAATGTGATTGAATGCGAAGCTTCGCGAGGAAGATCGAAGCGAAGGAATTAACCATAACGAGCGATTTTTAATCATCAACGAATTTGTCGCTTCTTGTCCAAAGTTCCTCTCTCAATTTTTCCATTACTCGCCTGTTCGGCTTCTGCCAAGTTCTCGTTCCTTCGACTCAAATGCCAATTACAATTTGACGATTAATCGAGGATGAGAATTCCAGGTTTAAATATTTGTTGACAGTTCGAGAAAAAAAAACGTCCTTACTCCGATATTCCTTCGTCCTCCGAAGGACGCAACACGAGGGAGACGTTTTTTTTTTTTAATCTACACAATATACAAAAAACCAGCAAGGCCGATCTCGGGCGAACGTGAGATACTGCCGAACACTTTCTCGTTCGTGTGTACGTTTGTTCCTTGCATGTGTAACGTCGATACGATTAGGCTTGACGAACGGGGAGTTTTATAAGCCTCGATCGCATTCTTGGATCGAAGGGAACAACACAACGCTTTCATTCGGTCACGCCACTTTTTCTTCCTGATCGATCTCACGGTTCTCTCGTACCATAAATACACAATTCGTCCTTCAATGACGATGGGGCGTTTGTGTGTTAACCGAAAGAGGCGCGGTTCTATACGACTGTTACGTCCGGAACGTATCTATTCTGCATTCGGTAACGCGCTCGACTTTTGTCGAAAATAATAAGTAAGAAAAAAAAAAAGCGTCAAAGAAAGAAAAAACGAAATTACGCCGTGCGGGACCTTGAATTACACAATCCTCGTCTCAGCAAAGAAATATATGGGGCGGGAGGGAGGATGGGGGAGGGGGCACGGAGCAGAAATTAAGTGCGACGGTGTCCACGTTTGACACGGTATGGTGTCGGTAGTTTCTAGAGATCTGGATCCCCCCGGATACGCACTTTTGCCTACCTGGACACTCGATTTTACAATATAATGCGTCACCATATTCTTGGGCTATATAAGCGAGCGACACAACTCGTATGATTATCAGTCTCCGGCTTTACCTACAATTGTGAAGTGCTTTTTCACCAAGTGGACCAACTCGTCAGCGGCATTCAAAATGTTCAAGGTATGATAACTCGAACTCGCTGTATCCATCGCATGGATGGACCGTGTGATAAATTCTACCGTAAATCTCGCGAAAAATTACTATCGTTTCTTTTTTGTGTGTATTCCATCTCAAAATAACAATGAATTTGCACTTTTTTTTTTTGCTTAGGACAGATTTTACAATCGACACGAAAATAATGATGAACATGATTTATTTGTCATTGAAGTAAAGCGATGTTTTATTGACAAATTTCGGTCAGACTTTGCAGTTGCGATTTAAAAAATCCACGACCCGAAGACTCTTGAATACGAAATTTCACGGGAAACAAATTTTTGTTATTTTAGGATCGGAAAAGCGGAAGTCGTGAGAACTAATATTTTTTGTGGAATAAATTTAATCACAATCTGCTTTTGCGTAAAAATAATTATTGAAATAATCTCATTTAATAATAATCCTTGCGTGGACCAAATTATTTTTGCGTTTCATTTCGTTCGAATCGAATGGGCATTGAATCATTTTTCACCGTCGTTCGAGCCAAATTTTCGAGTTCAAGCGTAAAAAAGTCTGGCGTATTCAGCAAAGATAGAAGATTTAACGTATACGGATAAAAACAGACTGGACGATAGGTCGATAAAAAAAAATTTGATGTATCCTCGATTCAAGAAATAAAAAATCGTTTCAGCTCATCGTTCTTGCGGCAATGGGATTTGCATGCAGCGAAGCCATAATTTACGATGGATACGAGGAGGGAATTTCAAACCCCGGACTTGTCAACCCTATCGTCGCTAAGCTTGGCTATGCTTACGATCCTCGAAGTTACGGAGCTTACGGAAATTACGGAGCTTACGTCGACGGCGTTCACGGACACGACAATTACGGCCACGATGCAGCAGTTTACGGATACGGAGCTTACGGAATAAACGCCCACGATTCTTACGTAAGTGACACATTGTTACGAAAGTTCGCCTCCTTAAAATGCAATAAAGATACATTCTCCTTTTAATGCCCAGATTTCTTAGCAAATCGAGGCAACGAGAGGCACCTTAATGTTTTTTTTTTTTTTAGAATTCCTCTTAGGTTCTGTTATTCAAATCTGCGCAAAATTATTTTGGATAATAATGAAAATAAGAAAATTAAAATGATTGGCACAGTCATGATTGGACTGACGATTCAGTGAAGTACATTATTTTTGGCCGGGATGCGAAAAAAGTTTGGATTCTTAATATTTTTTTTATAAGTCCATATCAACGTATTTTTATCCTTTAAATACGAATTTACCAGCTATTTCCCCCAAAACGCTCAATTTTCATTAAAAATCGTTATAACTGTGAAATAAGACATTTTTCGTGTTTAGTGAGCGTAATTTTGAGCTCTGGACGAAAACTCACATCAGTGATATTCGTAAACGGTGGAAAATTTCCAATCGGATAGACACTTAAAATCGTTTAAAAGTCCAACATATATATATATATATGAGTCGGAACCATTTCGGAAAAGTGGCCAAATGAGTCGAACATTTTTCTTCGACTTTCGAACGAGTCTAAGGGTCTATCTGATAGGAAATTTTCCGCTGATTACGAATATCACTGAGTTTTTGACGATAGCTCACTAAACGCGGAAAACTTTTTTATCCACACTTTCGACGATTTTTAATAAAAATTAAGGATTTTGGGGAAAATCGATAGAAAATTCGTATTCAGAGGATAAAAATACATCGGTATGGACTTATAAAAAAACATTTAACCCTTCGTGGTCACCTTGGGTAGGGTCGATCGACGGGTCGAATCGACCCGTCGATCAATTTTTGGCGTAAATATATAATAGTTCCCAGGTTTGAATGGGACTGTATTCACCATCTTACCTGAAGTTTGAAGTATCCTCATACCATAAAATTTGCCCTCTTCACATGTCGGAATAAATACCTTTTTTTGGAACGCGCACTATGCTAATATTTTTTCCCAAAAGTAGCATATCTGAGGAGCATCACGTCCAAATTTTAGGTAAAAATATTGAAAATTCACGGAACTATGATTTTTTTAGCGAAAAAGTCTCTTTTTTGCGTTTTCATCTCTTTATGATTTTTTATTAACATGTCGCCATTTTATTTCTTATAAATAAATTTTTCGTACATCATCTAGAAAGTTCAAAGCATTTTCTGTAATTTTTTGAACCACTTCCGACGGATAGTTTGGCCAGAATACTTTTTTGAAAACTGACTGGGTAGAATCGACCCACGTGTGACCACCGCGATTGAATTTGGAAGTGTGACCACGAAGCGTTAAAAACCTATATTTACATATGTAGGCTGGCTTACGAAAACTCGATCAAATTTGATCGAAGATAGAATGTTCGGAGTATTAAAATCGAGATTATTGGAGAGATAAATAAATCTTTAGATAGAACGATAATGTTTTACATAAGAGATCGTTTATTAATGCACTACTATAGAGAAATCTTCTCCTATGCAATCCGAGAGAGCGAGAAAGAATATTGATTAACTATATATATTTTTTCCCCTCCAAAGGCTTATCCAAAATATTCGTACGAGTATGGCGTCAACGACCCTCACACCGGCGACGTGAAGAGTCAGCACGAAGTGCGCGACGGTGACGTCGTGAAGGGTTCCTACAGCCTGAACGAGCCCGACGGCACTGTCCGCGTGGTAGATTACACAGCCGATCCCCACAACGGCTTCAACGCCGTTGTGAAGAAAATCGGACACGCTGTTCACCCAGCACCAATCGTTAAATACGTCGCACCGTCGGTGTACGCGACACCGTCTCTCAATTCCGCTTACGGTTATGCCAAATAATCGGTCAAATTTACGATACTCGATATTCAGGCACATTCCCTTACGCAGAGAAAAAAAAAAACAATTGGCCAGACCACGAATAAAGACGATGGTCGAATTTAATCACGTGGAATAAGTTTTTGCCAGAGAAAAACGTCACTAATAAGACGCAGTGATTGGAATATATATATATATATATATATATATATATGTATATGTATATATATATATATATATATATATATATATATATATATATATAATATAATAGTACAATGGCGAAAAAGCATTAACTTTTTTGCGAACTAATATGACCATTGCTACGCATTTGTGTCAAGTTTTAGTTTCTTCCAACGTTTTTTTCCCGAGTTACAGCAAACGAGAAATTTGTACTAAAGCAATCAAGAATATTGCAAAAATTTGTACATCGAATACATATTTATTATTTCACGTGGACGATACTGGAGTTTTTGGTGACGACACGTTTTTTTTGTACATCTGTACCATCATTTGCTGACAATTGCTATTGAACGTTGACGTTATCGTAAAGTAGCTAATAAGAAACTTCGATATGACAGCACTGTAGCAGAGCAGTTTCAGAATTAATTATTGAAATTAATAAAAAAAAACTATTCTTTTTTATAAAGAAAATATTACTGTGTACTGTACCCTCCTGACTAAATGTACAAACATGGTGTTGCATAAAATACCGATATAGAATATTTATAGACAAGCTATATTTACTTTATTTTTCAGACGTATGGGACTTAAATCACTACCACTTGATCTGTTACTTTTAACCCTTCGTGATTACCCTGGGTAGAATCGACCCGTCGATCAATTTTTGGCGTAAATATATAATAGTTCCCAGCTTTGAATGGGACTGTATTCACCATCTTACCTGGAGTTTGAAGTATCCTCATACCATAAAATTTACCCTCTTCACATGTCGGAATTTTTTTTTCCAAAAGTAGCATATCTAAGGAGTATCACGTTCAAATTTTAAGTAAAAATGTTGAAAATTCTCGGAACTATGATTTTTTTCAGCGAAAAAGTGTATTTTTTTTTTGCGTTTTCGCCTCTTTATGATTTTTTTAACATGTCGCCATTTTATTTCTTATAAATAAATTTTTCGTGCATCATCTAGAAAGTTCAAAGCATGTTCCGTAATTTTTTGAACCAATTCGGACGGGTAGTTTGGTCACAATACTTTTTTGAAAAATGACTGGGTAGAATCGACCCAAGTGTGTCCATCGCGATTGAATTTGGAAGTGTGACCACGAAGGGTTAAACAGCCTTATTTTTTTTTTGTAGAACCCTATTCACTTTTTTCTACGGGGTGTTTAATATTAAAATGTTTCTTCATCAATAAAATTTGAGGGATTTTGAGAAGAATGGAAATAATGAAATAAAAAATATTTATAATATCGTGACTCACCATAGCCTCTTCGAACATTCTATGAGCAATTATGCTCGTACTCTCAAACATGTCTCGTCCAGGGCCCGATGCGAAGCACTTTTCATCCTTTCCCGGACACGTGCACTGGGAGGAACACTCGCCACCCGTGAATTCGCATTTTGGGCCACGAATGTTTGGCGACACGTCGCCCAAGTTCGTAGACGCGAAGGCAGCTACAAAACGACCCTGAAACCATAAAAATTTACAACAAAAACTCATTAGACGACACGATATACCGAGAAATCATTATCTAAAAATAAAATACAATAAAAGTATTATCATGCATGTCAATGAATAATAATAAAAATAGTAATAAATTATACATGCCGTTAATGAATAATAATTTATATGAATAATTTAGTACAATATTATATGTCATCAATATGAAAAACTTAAATATCAAATCGATTTAAATCTGAAGAAAGGTTTACTCGATCGAGTTTTGATTATCCATGATTGTTCATTTTGGATAAACTTCCGAAAAGCGGAAACTGAATTTCCATCTGAAATTTGGCATAAACCTTCATTTTAATGTTATACGACATGCCAGGATTTTTGGAGGTAAAAAAATTAAAGGTGTATATCAAATTTCAGATCAAAATTTGGTTTCCGTTTTTCGGAAGTACACCCGTCCATTTTTGTAAATTTTATCGTATTATTATTTTACTTTTATTTTCCAAAATCATTTAAAAAATTTGCTACTATTAACTTAATTTTGTAACACGTTATTGATTTTATTTGTAACGAGTCGATGAAACTGACCTTTCCGACAATGGCGTTTTTATTCATTCGCTTTTCGAAAAGTACGGCAGCGTAGCCAACGTTGTCGCTCGAGACGAGTTTATTCGTGTTGTTCATGCTAGTTGGATGTACGGCGAACCAATTTATGACACCGAGCGGACGACCGTCAGCGTCGATAAATTGTAGCTGTGTCATGATTTTGTCAACATCGTGCTCGTACCTATTTCGAAATAGAGCGATTGTAAGCTTTTATTTAATTGCATGAAACAAAAAAGACGATCGCCATATGCAATGGAAAAAAAAAGTCCGGTGCACAACCAATAATGAAATAACAATCGTGATCAGTAAATTATAATAATCAATTGAAATGAGCTATTTGAATTCACAAAATATTTATTACGAAAGAGATAAACGTATATTGGTTAAAAATAAAATTAATTCTTGCATTCTTGTACAACTGTCAGCGTACTATTTCGTAAATGAATTTTCTCTGACGATATTACTCCGAAAATATACGATCATCGCTTCACGGCAATAAAAACGTGAAAAATAAAAATGAAATAAAATGAAATAAGAAATGACGAACGTTCTTTTTCCAGGCAGAAAAATAACTCGACATCGGTCGTATTTTCAATCTCCCTCGATTCGTCCATTTATTTCCAGACAAAAAAGAATATTGCCTATATACGATTGTTCGACATTCGGAAAGACAATTTTTACGAGTCTCACCTTTTCCTTTCGGCTTCCGGATTATTGAGATATGCCAAAGGGCTCCGATTGATATTGGCATCCAATACTTGTCCGTAGCCGAGATATATTTTTCCCGGAACAACTGCATCGTGCGCTTGCTCGATACTCTAACAAACGAACATTTATTATGGTTTTTGCAAATCATTACAAGTATTACGAAAATAAGAAAGTTACGAAAATATCTCTATCTTCGAATAAATGAAAAAAAAAAAAAAACGTTGACCCAAATAATTGACTCGCAAGTTGCAAAATCACAAATGCAAAAATATTGCTTTTCGTGCAATTCTAGTTTTGACCTTTCGTTCGAAGAATTGCAATTTTATTTCCCAACGAGCAGGATGAACTTGCGCAAAATAAAACCTATGAATATTGACGTTCGTTAAACTGACACGAACCTTCGTTATTCCGTTGACTAGAGCAGTGAAACTTTGTTTTATGAAGCCGTAAGTGGTGAGATCGAAGAGAACGTAGAACATGAATCCTCCTGGAGTCGAGTGAGTGTGGGTCGCGCTTATCATGACATTTTTTTCGGTGTACATGTCACCGTATTTAGCCTTCAAATTTTTTATCACCTGCAAAGATCGAGAAACGAAGAAAACAATAATTCATTATCAAATGATATCAATGGTAAGGGAAAAAAATCAAGAGTCATTTTCAATTATCAACTAGAAAAAATCTATCGCGTATTGTTTTTCTTCCTTCAGCGTAAAGTTGGAACGGACGTTTATTATTCTTTCGAAGTATCGTTGGAATTCAACCGAATCTGTTTTTCTTATATTTTCCGTTACGTATTTTTATTATTATTTCCAGATATCTAAAAAGTATTCTAAATCTCTAAAACGTTTCCTAGATCTCTAAAAAGGATTCTAAAAAAACGTTTCAATGATTTTCGTAGGCCAAATGACGCTTCAAAAATTGATAATTTTGGAAAAATTAATTTCCATTGTATTGAGCTCTGCCATAGGGGCGGAGCCTGAAAAACATTGCGACAATAAGAGAACCGCGAAACGTAAGCAGTCATGTAGTTTAGTGCAAATTTCTGTGATATTATAATACGTATTAGAGCAATTTGTGGTTGTACTGGTACCAATCCTAAACAACGAAATTTTGTGGAAGGAAAACGTATTTTGAAAGCTGAACATATTTTAAAATGTGGTACATTTAGTGGCATTTCCCATACCGGTGCTGTCAGCTTCAAAGCGTATATTTTGCAAATGTCTCAATTACGAAATAATCCCAATGAGATTCATCCCCCTGAGATTCATGATTTTAAATTATTTGCTCTTGCAAAGCTAGGTTAGGAGAAAAATGCAAGCACATAATTGCTAGGTTTTTTTTAATTGCAATCACTCTCTCATTCTCAGCACATTTCATTATTTGGCAGTGACAATTTTTTAGTTATTTAAAATGTTTCTCAATTTTTTATTACAGTTTCAAAAATTCCTTTATTCTACTCGGTTCGATAATGGACGTTTTACACACGCTTCGCGTGAATAAAAACCCCCATTTTCACACAGTCTACAATAAAATTTCGTACAATACTCGACGCAAAAACTTTTTCGCCCTCGTGTCATAATGTACTATTGCCGCACACTTTCATGCCTGAATTCACTTTTTAAATTTTTACGGCTTTCATCCAAGCCTCTAATTAATCTATTTTTTCCACTTTTCCAAAAATAATTTTTCGTGCACTCAAAGCAAACCCTGCAATAGGAAAGTTGTGAAAACGGACTTCCAACTCCATACTCGGAGTTCTTTCGCAATCTTTCACATTCGCAATCTTTCACATTTAATGTTGTTGTAATTTTTTTTACGGGGGAAAACTTTGCGTATTCCATTTTCACCGATATTTACGTTTTTAACATAAATTAAATACTTTTATTGTATGGCTATGTATAATTTCTATTGAAGGCTTTGCCCTATGTATAATTTCTTTTGAAGACTTTGCCCTAAGTATAGTTTCGATTTTCCACCACCGCAGATGTCATATGACCATTTGACAGATCCCAATTCCAGCGATGAATATACTTGAACGTCATTGTTTATTATTCATTAAAAAAAAAACTCACCGCCATCCTCACGTCGTGTCCAGCCATCGCGCTTTCCACGCTCACAAAAACGAATCTCTCTTCACCGTCGTCAATAATGAATGCTCGTGAAAACGTTCGTAGATGAAGTCCGGAACCTTTTTGATCCATTTTTGCATAACCCAGCTGCCGTAAAAAAATAATTATGCCACTTTTCAATATTATTCCTGTGGGATTGAAAGAAGTGTGAGGATTTTTTTCTCATTTTAAACCTACGAATACGATTTCGGCAACGGGTCCCGTCGAATCAGCTATTCCGACACCAATGCTGTACGATCCCTCTGCAGTAGAAATCATCGCGAGGCAGGCGATTAAAAAAATGTAGACTGATACGACATGACTGTGATTAACACGGGTTTTTCGCGTTTGCGAATCCATCGGCAATTTTTCTCGGTTTGTGTTTCGTGGGTCTGAAAAAAAACAACAATAACAAATAACAAAATTAGTAATGGTTTTTCTTCCTCCCACTCTCCCCACCTCCCCCGCCTCTTTCCAATTATATAACGATCTTGCGGCTAATTTGAATTTGAATAATTGATAGTTGGTTGCGTCTAGTGGCTTCTTCAATGTCAATTGGTTCTCGGAGAACATCGTTAAAACGAGGAATTTCGATCGAACCTCGAGGTCATCGATTATAGTAAGAGAGACAGATTTATCGACGAAAAATCAATCGACACGTGCTACATACATGTCCTGGATAGTTTGCAAAATCTATGAAAAACTCAACGTATTGTTTATTGTATGTAACACTTATCCTATCCACAGCTCCCCCCCCCCCCCCCTCCGGCCACCGTGATCGCGTCTTTTCGATTGTTATCCGATAAATCCGATCAGTAGTGATAATAAACTTTCAACAACAATTTTTTTTATCCACGCATGTACCACCATCACCCGCTCGTTAGAGATGACATTATTATCATCTTTTCGTTCGTGTTATCAGATATCATGCCGATCAGTCGATCCAAGATTGGACTTGGCGCTTCAAAAATTCTCTACGTAAGGATTTTAAAAAATACTTCAGTTAATTGCAATGAAATAAATTCGGCCGTTACCCTCGAGCACTCCAAAATATTTTAATAAATTAACATTATCATTATATTTTTAATATCACGTCTGTTGGATGTCTCACGTACTTCCGAATAATTGAAATTTTGTTCAATGATGAATGTTGATATTTTTTTGCACAATTCGATCTGGCCTTTTGATTCTTTTTACTCATGAGTGGTTTTTTTTTTTACATCAATACATTCAATAAGTCCTACAGCCGTCAGACATCGGAATACTGTACTCCGACTAATGTCGGCACGATTTTCACTACGTAATTCTCACGAAATGCTTATTGCAGTTTTTCGTGAATCTATAACGCACTTTCTTTCTATAATTTTTTTCAACGTATTCCGTAGTTTTTCGCGGTGTACCACTTCGTCTTTTGTCACACGAAGAATTTGTTAATTTATATTTACGAATAATACGATTGACCGTACTTTTTCCAATGTATAAAGTAGTGGCAATATCGCGAGAACTCTTTCCTTCTGAAGAAAGCTTTAACTCGATTTTACAGACCTCAATAGTCGTGTGTTTCGCCGTCGCGGCAAAAATAATACTGATTTTTCATTGTCATACATGTTTTGAAACTAGTGCGAAAGAAAATGCAGACAAACTGTACGTGCGAAGCCGGGCTGGACAGCGGCTCGATACTTTTGCACACTAACTAAACTCGTTCGACGCTGTACATAAATAATACTCCATACAAAAAATAATAATTTATCACGCTATTATTCATATCATAGGTCTCTTAAAAATTTGAAATGATTCATGAGTTCAGGAATTAAATATTTTATCACTTTACTCGAAAAAATAGGTTGGCCCGAAATTTTTGCAACGCCACTCTATATACAGGGTGGACCATTTAACGTGACAACCCCAAATATCTCCGTTGCCTTTAGAGTGACGAAAAAAATGTCACGAGGTAATTTGATTGATTTCGAAGGGCTGAGACAGTGGTGAAAAATTCATTTTTGTCAAGGTCATAGTTTTTGCGTTCTCAAGGCCATCAATGGTTTTCCAAATGGGAACATGTTTTTTTTTTTATTAAGACGTTGTAGCTGATATTCAGGCGAATCCAACAACCTATGATATCATGACCTTGAAATGATTTTTCACCGAAATACAGGTTTAGAAACGGGGAATCGTGATGGTATTTACAATAAGAATTTCCGAATAATGTAATTGAATTTTTTGTGCAGAACATTTATTGTAACAAATGTTCGAAGAGATGGCCATTAACCTCGCCACATTTCTGAAGACGGCGGATGAATGATTCCCTTGACCTTCGAAACAAATTTTGGAAAATGCCACGTAACTCAAGAACTATAGGGTTTAAGAGGAAATATCAAAGATGTAAAAAGTTGCGTATATTTGTACCGAACCGCCTGGATTTTTTTTCCGAATTTTCCTTTGAGATTTTTTGTTTTAATTATTTTCGCTCGAAACTCTGATGAGTAGGATGGCTTCACTCGAAAAGTGTGGCGTTTAGGACAAAATATCAGAAAGAGAAACGTTTTTAATTTTCGATTTTAAATTCGCTTGATTTTTTTCCGAATTTTATTTTGAAATTCTTTTGGCCGAATCTCGGAGAATCAATTGTTTGGACGATTTTCCGAGTTTCAGCAAAAAAAAACAAATTCGAAAAAAAAGTCAAAGTCATCAAAACGAAATTCTTTACAAGGCACATAAGTGCGTTGTTTTACGTTGTGTATGGCATTCACACGTGTTAATTCGGAAAATGACACAGCTCACGTGTAACAAATAACACACATGGATTCGCAATACACTTCGCGATATACTGTAACGTTGAATAACTGGTAGCAGAAGCTCCGTCACATCTTCCGCTTAATCCGCAAAGTCGAAATATTGATCTTACTTTGCGATCTCCGAAAAAGTGTACGATTGGTTGGTCTTGGTGCGCCTAGTGACCCACAAAAGGAAATGATGCGAATAATCCTTTCACTTTTCAACAACCGTCATATGTATTCGAATATATTCATACACATATGCGTATACGTAATCACGATGTCGACTTCAGTAATCGGCACTTTGTGCGAGTCGTACAATAATCGCGAAATTATTTGCGCTACCATAAACTGCATCGAGATTCACCGGAAATAATCACCAATATTGCGTTCCGGTGTCGCGAATTACGCTGTAAAAAAAAATCACGATCCAACACGACACTCAGTTCTTACATAAATGAAAAAAAAATGGTTAGTGAAGGACTGCTTGTTGAGCGTGAAAATGTATAAGAATAAAATTTAAAAAAAAATTCTCTTTGTCACGGAATTAATCGACTTGACGAAACGGAATTATTTTACGGAATAAGAAAAATTATTTTCCACTTGATTTTAATTCAGAATAAATAATTGAACAATGAGTACCTGAAATATAATCCTTTCTGTACCGAAAATACGTGCCCGCAACGTTTGGTCTTCGCTCACGGTGAACTGTCCGGTCGCATTGCGTTTCATCAACTGACTCGAAAATCACAATCTCCTCTTGTCGACAATTTTACCGGTGTCGAACGTTATCTCAATATCACTTACAGATCAAGCGACACAAGTCTCGCGATCTCGCATGAAAAGAGAGACCGCGATACGTTTCGATCCATTCGCCTATCGAATATTGAATGATCATTTCGTTTGTTCACAACGCGAACGCGTGATTCATCGTATTGATAATCATCGTATATACCATTGAAAAACATCGTGCTCTCCAGCTTGCAATACGCGTTGCAATTATATATACAGTGAAACCTCGTTTATACGTTTTGCACTTATACGTCAAAATTTCTCTGGCCCCGGCAGACTCCGCCTATAAAGAATCCGAAACAGTTTCATTTCTACGTTTTTTCACTTATACGTCACAGTAGTACCTCGATTATCCGAACTAATTGACGCACAAAATCGTTCGGATAATCAAAAGTTCGGATAATCGAAATGTTATTTTTTTCTCTGAAGGCATTATATACAACAAAAATTGAAATAAATATACAATCTATATATATAACCTCTTTCAACGATCGAATGCGGATGATTGAGGTTTGAATAATCGAGATTCTGCTGTATTGATTTTGTTCCCCAGTGTCCATTCTAGGTCCGTTTTTTTTTTCTAAATTATACATTTTTCAGTGTTTTGTGATACAAAAAAAAAGCGAACAAGTATAAAACAATATTTACAACACGTGTCATGCTTTTTCCCACTGTAAAACTGTGGGATCGTACGAGGGTCATTTGAAAAGTTTCCGGACTTATTAACAAAATGTCATAGTAAATAAAAATTTCTTTCGCCACCCGATAGAAGGTCTTGCTACATGTAAACCGTAAAAATTTCAAGTCGTTCTGATCATTATTTTGTCTATGGCACTCTTCCAAAGTTTCCACCTGACGTTGATTGTTAACAATAGAGAAAACCAAGTATCGCGCAGTGATAAAGTTCCTTCAGTTGAAAAGCAAAAAGACTCAGGCAATAAAAGATGAGTTAGACTCTGCATGCGGTGAAGCCTTCCTTTCGTTTACAGCGTTCAAATATATTGGGTGGCCGACTACAAACGTGGTGGTCGTTCGAGTATTTTAGACGAGGAACGTTCCGGGCGCCCGAAAACATACGATACAATTTATTTTTTTTTCAATCATACTTTCCACACCTGGCTGCCTACTGACTCAGCTGAAGCAAAATGAAAATGACGAACAAAAGTATTTCAATAACAAATTATTATGATTGGATACTCATAGTTTGTTGTTTACGTGCCGATTTTTCATGCATGCATTAAATATCTATAATCCTTACGCAGACTATAGAAGAAAAAAAAAGTTTGATGAAACAAAGAGAAATTTTTCATTCACCGTTTCGCGAAACGTAATTTCGTTATCGGTTATTGGACATGGTATGCAATGTGAAATATTCAGGTTTTTTTTTTTGAAATTTGAAACGCGCCGTTGTATTGTGGCGTCGGTTTGGTGTCACATCGTTTCTGAGACGGACTGCGTATATGTTATGTATTATGCTCTCGTATGTGTTACGGCGTGCCCACGGAACGCCTACATTTACATTTAAATTCGATCCACCAAAGTTCAGCTGATTGCCCATTGAGCCCAGAGAGTGACCGCCAATAATGCACAATGAGACAAAGTTATATAACGTGGGAGGCAAATGTTCATTGCGTATACCTACAAATTCGCCGGTTCAACGTTGTAAACAAGAAAATTAAGGTGTTACTGGATGGCTATTAAAAAATCGCCAACATTTTTGAAAATTAGAGAAATGATAGTTCTTTATTGTAATACCATAATTATTTTAGAATTTTTCACTAAATAATTTGGTAGTTATAAACATATAAATTCAACACGGTCCCTTATGGGAAAACAGCTTCTGCAGACGTTAATGGTTGCAAAACGAATAGAACTAAATCGCCGTAAATTCTCAAAATATTATATCATCAAGATTTAGAATCGAGCGATTGATTATGGTAAGTTTCAAATAAATCGACTGAGTTATTGTCGAGAAATTAATTAAAGTAAAAAAGAGTACTGCCTTTTTTTAACGACGAATTAATAGCAATCATTGGAAAACGTAATATATATAGAGTTTTTGGGTAATTATTGATAATAATAAGATAATCTGAACGGATTAATTAGATTAAAAAATTGACAAATTTTTTTTATGGTCATGAATCCCTAAATATCATGAATCCCTGAGAAATATGTGTTCGGAAATTTCAACTGTCTTCCCCGCACTCATATGTCACGGGGTGTACAGCTTCTATTTCGTCTTAAGGTATTCCTTTTGCGAAGGCCCGTATTTTGTAGGCGAATAAGCCAGAGCCCTTTTGAATCATTAGTACATTACGCAAAATAAAAATAAGTTACAATGAATTATTATGTACAATGATGAACTGGAATAAAAAAATTCGCATACATATTGTAGATCTAGATATTTCTACATTTTCTCGGAAAAGCGACGGTTACGAAAATTGTTCAGCTAGTCACATTCTTCTAAGTTTTATCATTCATATTTTCTTTAACCCTTCATGGTCACCCTCTTCACATGTCGGAATAAATACCTTTTTTGGAACGCGCACTATGCTACTATTTTTGCCCAAAAGTAGAATATATAAGGAGTATAACGTCCAAATTTTAGGTAAAAATGTTGAAAATTCACGGAACTATAATTTTTTTAGCGAAAAAGTGTATTTTTTGCATTTTCACCTCATTATGATTTTTTTTTTACATGTCGCCATTTTATGTCTCATAAATAAATTTTCCGTACATCATTTACAAAGTTCAAAGCATATTCCGTAATTTTTTTGAACCACTTCGGACGAAAAGTGTGCTCACAATACATTTTCAAAAACTGACTGGGTAGAATCGACCCAAGTGTGACCACCTCGATTGAATTTGGAAGAGTGTGACCACGAAGGGTTAAACATACGGTGCCCCTCTGTTTTCATGGTCGTTGCAGAATCTTCAGGATTTTTTACATGCTTAGAGCAGTTTATATCAGACATCTAGAGTTATTTAGTATATAAATTACTATATATAAATGCGGCCACTATGTCATCTCCATAAAGTCCTGCATAGTTTTGACGATTTTTAAAGTATTTTTTTAAAGATGTTTAAAGGATGTATTTTTACTTAATTGTATATGAAAATCAGGTAATTGTTAAATATTCGAGTTCGTGAAAGGAATACCGTAACGACAGTTCGGACAGCGAGCAATGTAACTGGATTAGCCAGCCCTTGGACGGTGTCGCTCTCATGTACACGACAGCACACCAGAAACACGATAATTTCGCGTTCAGAGTCCCCGTTGAAGATATGTCGGAAATATAACAGTCTGATTCATTCACTATTCAACTCGACCAATTTTATGATAACATACACATGGAAATGGATATCAATATATATATATATATATATATATATATATATATATATATATATATATATGTGTATATATTGTGTATCTGGATAAAAATAAAAATCAGAAACGAAGGCACACTTGGGATGGACGAAAATTCACAGCTCTTATTTCAAGCGCGTAGTAAGAAGAGTCCTTGGTGTTTACAACAACGGAAAAAGTAGATTCAAAGTAAAAAAAGCAGTCAAAGTAGATTGAACGTACAAAAGACAGTGTTGAAAAACGAACTATACTTTGATGGCTGGTCGTTCATAATATCGTTGTGTCAATCATTATGATTACCTTGTCAATAAACTATAGTAACTTTTACTGTAAGAACTTTTTAAACACGGGGGTTTGTTATATTAAGGCGGTAAATACATTTACAACGATAAAAAAATCGAAAAACAGGAAGAGATGAATTGATGGAAGAAAATCAACTTTACGAAAAAGCTGAAGGCTTATTTTATGGGCCTGATATCACTGACTTACCCATACGTGATTTTAATCATTGGTTTTTTATAAAGCCGATCGAGTTGTGTGAAATTCTGATTTTTTGAAAATGCGTGTCATTCTCTTAAATTTGCATTTTCTTTATTTTAATTACTGTCAAATATAAATTATACATGTTCTTAGTGAAAACATTATTTAATTATTTTACAGAACAAAGTCTACGGAAGCTAGACTGCACGGCGATTCACAACTCCTGCGGCAACCTTGCTGTAACACTCTGCCACAGCCACAATTTGATGATAAATGAATGGACAAAAATTCTTTTGTATACTTAAATATACTATTAAAGTATACCTACAGTTTAATAAATGTAGAGTAATTATTTCTTAATTTAAACAAATCCTCAAAATTGCCTAATTTTCGCCCGTCTAAATGTATATCTCGCCTTAAAAAAACATGGGTTTTTTTCTCATTGATGTATCGATTGAGAGCTTCCGTCTACGTTTCAATAAACGTTTTAATTCCGTTTTTAATAAACTGTATTTAATGACACATTCAAAAAGAAATACAATTGCTCCGAAATATATCGACGAAATGTCCTTATCCATTCTTTCAGGCTCTCGAACATCTTAACTACGTGTTGCAAAGTAAATGCAATAATTTTGAAAAATGCACACACACACAGACGTAAAATATTCCGAACTATTACGAGGAGACGTCTACCTCTTCTTTCCCCGAACGTTTACTTCACTTTTGACCGAATTTGTACGTCGTAAATATATAATAGACAAAATCGTTCGGCAATTTTGAGGACTCAAATTTTCTGCCCGTTGTTCATCGAAGAAATAACAGTAGGAAAGAAAAAAGTACCGGATGCTGCACTCGATTTTTTCTTAAACGTCCTCGGTTCGTCTTTTTTTTTTCTTTTGTTTTCGTCTTCACCTTTTTCGTCGTCGTTTCCGGTGTTTTATTCGTGCCTTCGACCAAGTCGTTTGTAGATGCGCGGGTGTTAGTTGACGAAGTAAGACTCGAGAACGTGCTACTTGATAGTTCTGACTGATGTACTCTGTGGGCACGTTAGAGTGAAAACGGCCTGTCTGACTTGGACACAGAAGAGAACAGGCGAGTAGTCCCGAGGAAGGGGAAACGGAATATCTGTTTAGACACCAGATGCGTCTCACCAAGGCAGTTTACAACGAGCTCCAAGCCCGGCAGTGTTTGATCCTCTTTTATGATCGCGTTGGAAGCGACACGAGAAATGACCACTTTTATCCGGTATACGAGAAAAAAATGTAAGCCTTGCCCTCCTTCCCCTCCTATGCAATCATAAACACTGAGAGGATATTCCTCTTCATCGTCGAATAACCTTGTACCGAAATTCCAAGACAATTCCTGGTTCGGAATTATTTCCTGGTCACTCAAAAATAATGATCTAATCGGTACTTTTTGGATATAAGAAATTTCGATAACCTTTCCTCATTGTACTATCTCACTTTTATTTATTGTCCGAGCCTTGCGACAGAATAGTTCCGTGAGAAAATTAAACAGTGAAGGTATTTTCTTTTTTTTCTAACTTAAAACCCACCTACTTTTATTTAAAGGTGTCTAACTTAAAAAAAACAAATATAAAATTATGTAAAATTAAGTAAAAATTTTTTTTTATGGTTTGCGATATCAATAAAAACAGGTAAAAAAATTTAAAGGATTGTATTTTATTTTGTTATCAAAAAAAAATCTGAAATAAGCTTCCGAAACAGGCCTGACCACGAGACTACATGCGTAAGAATATGTCTTCAAAAGGAAATTCTGAAAATCCCAATATTGACAAAGTTATAACGATTTGAATACGAGACGATAAGGATCGAGCGATCGGAGCTACGAACTTCAGAAGCTTCTAAGGAAGCTAGAACTGCTCGCAGGGAAGAACGAGTTTGAGAAAATTATCATTTCAAAGTCGAGGAAGGCACACTTTGCGAGGCAGGAATGGCCGATTAATATAACGTAAGTATCACATGCCATTATACCATTTAGATAGTTGCGGTTGTCTGAAATTGTACTCAAACCTTTAAGGACAGGTTACCGTTCATGACGATGAAAAATTCGATTTTTTTTTCACATAATTTGCATCCTTAAAGCGCTCAGAATACGTGGGTAATAGGACATTTTCATATCTAAAGTATTTTAGAATTTATAGCCTAAACGTTAAACTTTAAATGCGTTTTTCTGGAAACAGGATTTTTCAGCGCGCGGAGCACTCTACAGGTTCAACGGATGAACCGATTCACATGAATCTCTGCGCAATTGAAGGGAAATTCAATTTGTGGGGTCATCAGGAAGCATTTTTTGTCAAAAGTTGATTTAGAAATCTTTTTTTTGTCCGCCGAAGCAAAATAAAACGGGACAAGAAGATTGGTTTTTTTTTTCAAACGACTGCCATTTTGCTATTAAGGGGTTTTTCAGAAAACATAAACACGCCGTTTATGGCTTCATTTGACGGAAGCTAGAGCCATCAATTTGGATTCTTTTTAAATAAATAAAATTTACTCTCCCTTGATAAAAGAATAAAATACGTTGAAACCCATTTTCAAATCCCATTGATAAAAGAATGAAATACGTTGAAACCTATTTTTTTCTGGCGAAGTAAATAAACATACAACTGCGAACTTTTCACCACATATTTATTCATATTTTGAGCACACTTATAATTTTTTCAGCCCGAAATCGTTGCTTATTGCTGAAGTACACGGCAACGTAGCCACTCATCTTAAAAAAAAGTTTTTTTACAGTGACCACGATTGCGGGTGTTCTGCTTATCTGAAACAAAAAATCAAACAGCATTTTAATCAGTGAAGTATGAACTATTTTTTGAACTAGAATTATTAAAAAATATTGAAAGGTAAATTTTTGACATCTTGTCGAACATTTTTTCGTGAATTTTGATGTTTTTTGATGACTTCTTCAACATGAAAAAAAACGACTTGATGAATCAGCATTATCCTAGTTTGCAAAGTGTCTACATGAGTACTGAATAAGTCATTCAAATTTCAAAGGAATTCGTTCGATAGATTTCGAGATATGGTGGTCACCAGTTTGAAAAATACAATTTGAGAAAAGCACGTTTAAAGGTTCAAAAACGATTATCACCAATAAAATTTCGACTCACCCTTAATCTGCTATGCCTGGTCCATAAAGTGAACCTTCAGTTTCCTCAAAAAAATCCAGCAAAGCCGATTGTTGCTCCCTGGCATCAGTTCTCGCTTTTTTAGCGAAGTCGCTCGAGCGTCGTTCGGAACGGCAGATACACGCTTGGGCGATGGGCGTAAGCTGGAGTTACGAGGCCAATTTGACATCCCATTGTAACTAAAACTTTCAAAATGCCATCAAATTCTTCATTGAAGATAATCACGGCACGAAAAGTTGCTATTTCAACGATCTTTGTGCCAGAATGCAAGTGTTTAGGAGGGAAAGTCGAGATCAATGAATTTAATGATTCATTGTTATTTTGTGTTTGTGCTCCTAAACACCTGGTCAACAGTTCATCTCGTGATAAATCTTCATAGACTGTTTTGATGACTTTTTGAACTTCTGCAGTCAGAGGTGGTTTATCGTTGTGGAGATTATTGAGTTCGTCGAGTGCTCGGGCGCGAGCTCCAAACACCTGGCCTGTTCAACGTTGTAACTTCTGAACGACTTCGAATATCGAAAAATCACTTTACCCACCTATGCTACAGTATATTTGGATGCAATTTATGCAAAAAGAAATTGATTTTTTGAACCAGTCACACGGGATGACTGCCTTAAGACAAGCGCGAAGAGTCTTCTTTGAATTTTTTCCTCGTCTGCGATATTTTTTAAAATAATTGTCACTCAACAATAGTCGCGCGATCTTCAGACCCTAGTGCAGTCGTATTAGCTTACGTTATCACTTGGACAGCCAGACGGTTGACTTGCGTAACGTTGAGACTTATTTATCATTCGTTACGTTCACTCAACCCATTCGGTGTCCATTTTTTTTTGTTCCATGAAAATCTTGTACGTCAGACGTTCAGATTATCCGGAAAATGTACCACTCTCGTATCATTGTGCCAAGTCCAGTCGTAAAGATTTTTAGTGTTGGATAAAGCCTACGCGAGACTTTAATATTTTACATGGCACGAAAGTCGATTTACCAAAGGTCTCTTTAGGACACATTCGTCGTCAGGCACGTACATCCTTGGCTACAAATTCATGTTAATCGACTGTTTTCATGTACAGTAGGTTCTACGACTTCCTCACGGCAGTACTACACACTCAAGAAACTTCAATAGTTCCACTCTTATGATTATCTCTCGGCGCGTACAATTAGCTCGACTTTTTAGCGTTCAATAGATAAAAAATTCAATGATTATTCCTCCCGAATATGCGAATCAATTATTGAATCAATTTTTTTCCTTCTAAAATCTATTTTCTAATTGTTAAATTCTTCTAAATTCTATTTTTTCTAGATTCTATTTTTTTTTCTTAAACTAAAAAAGTTTTTGCAAAATTTTTTTTGTAAAATCATCTTTTTCGCTAAAAAAAAAGTAGAATTGATTTTCTCGTTATCAAAACCGGAAGTTGAAGCCATGACAAGGATACCAATATAAAAGTTAGCTTTTCGTAATATCGTACACATCACGAGCTGTACCCAGCAGACTTTTAAAATTAAATTTCATCGAGAGAATGGATCCTTCTTAACGCTAGACTTGTGGAAAAGATGTTTTACATTTCTGCCGTTCAATCTTATATAATGCTAATAATATAATTATGTTATTTTTTTTTAAACCCTTCAGTAGATTTATTTGCCATGATATTTTTCCCAAATGTATGCAAAATTCGCCATTTTTGTCTAATATTTGTTAGAACAAAAACTGTTTTGAAGCGTACTCGATGTATTCATCATTTACGGGCTGCGGTATCAACTAATGTGAAATACCAAAAGTGAAAAGTACCTCGGGGAAAGAATTATTGAGCAACGATCGAATTCCCGGAAGAATATAACCTTTCGCGTAAAATTTTTATTTTATCAATTATAAAATAAAGGTTAAAGCGGTCCAGTTAAGTCAAATGACCGTTTATGCGTTTTTGTCAAAAAACTTAAAAAAAAAATGCATACGAGGTACACATTTATTCTGTAGATGCTAAGCTTTCATAAAATATGTAATTAAAGGGCAAAATTATGCATTTTTATACTTTTATTACGCGAAAAAGAAAAACTGTATAAAGTTATTCATGATTATTAAGAAAAAGTCGTTATTTTTTATTAGATTAAAATGATTGAAAAGATCGAAAAATTTTTAAACATTAGAAGACTAAAAATATTCATAATCTTTTATCGAACCTTGATGGTTCAATATTGGATGTATATGATTTTCGATGGGCAAAATGGGGTTTTTTTTCTAAATGTTTACAAAGGTTCAGTTTACGTTAATCCGTTGTTAAAAATGGTTTATCTTCGTGCTAAATAGACAAAAAAAATTACGTCACCCGTAGCGTGAATGTCTTCTCCATCTAATCGCACGTAAAATTGCATATATTAAACTAATTTTAGCTCTGGTGTTTTGTGATGAAAAAATTTCATAAAATTCGTAAAGACTCGTTATAGTCTGGACAATAACATGTAGATAGTTTTTTAAATCTTGGATTGTGGGTAACGCTCCAACCTCCTTAATTCATCGTGTTTTCTCCGGAAAAAATTTCTCCGCCCATTTTCACCTCTCATAGCCACGTGATCTATACAATTACGTAACGTATAGGTATTTACTTATTTATAAACACTCACCGAATTTCAAAAGGACGCTTAATAGGCCATTTCATTTTTCCTCTATTCACGCTTATACGTGGCTGCGATTAATTTCCGAGCTCTTTTTCCTTGCACTTTCGAGGCTTCGTACACGAGCGAAAATTCACGGACTTCGAGCACTGGCGCACTTGATTGGAAACCTCGAGGATTTTATACAGTAACCTGATGAATAACATGCACCGAATAGATTGAAACACGCAATGATAATCAAATAGCAGCGTCAATAATTTTATGCTTTTCTCGCGATAGCAATTATTTTTCCATTATTTCACAGTTTGCTTCGTACATTTTTTTCAAAATCAAGTCCACACGTGAACATTTCACAAAAAAAAAAAAACTTCATTGACAAGTTTACACTTTTCCACGCAATTTGGCGAATTTTCGCATTGCTCGGATAAAATAACAGGTGTTTTTTAGTCGCCCGCAAAATGGTTTTCGTAATAGAATATTCGGATGCCAGATTCATTGGACATCGTTCTGGCACTGCGACGATTTCGCTTTCGACCACTAGTCGTAGCGGCGGCAGCGTGGTTGCAAGAATCCGTAGGAGAAAGTGAGACGAAACTGAGAAGTTACGCAATCTCGATCCATCGGCAAATACTATTGGTGGCAATAAGGGTCGTTCACTTCCAAAATCGAGGCAACCTTGATAAAGAAAAAAAATATTGGTCAAGCGAACCTGCGTATGAAAACGACTTTGAAGATTCGTGAATTTTTAAGGTCATAGGTGACAGCCTAAACATTGGTACGAATTTCGGGATTGACTTATGTATGAGCTGCTCGTGGCTTTTATTCACTTCACATTTTACACAATTTATCATTTAAATAGATATTGACAAAGATACCAAGAAATTGAAAAAAAACGTAATTGGGAGAGATAATTAGCATCGCGCGAAAAAGTCTTGTACTCGAGCGGTCAGATTCATAAATAATTTCGTATTGGCTGTCGCTAAGAGCAGCCTTTTTTCGTTTAATTGTGTCCAGCTGGTCAATAAAGAATGCTGGATATTTTGTCACATTTTCGTAGTGTAACTTGTACCAAAAATGGAACTATTTTGCATACAACTCTGCCAAAAATTCAAATTTCAATTTTTTTTTTACATCCTTCGCTCAATCACGAGCTATACTTACCTACTAATAGAAAAAATTGGGTTTCTTTAATTTCAGATAAAGCTATCATCAGTTATCTGATCACCACAAGGACACTTTTTTTTAAGGGTCTCCGGAAACCAGATCCCACTGGCTGAATTTCCCAAATTTTTGGATGAAATTTTTTTAAAATATTGTTGAAATGATGCTCTTTTATGTGTTTAACATTTTGAATAAAATAATTTATATATTATATTTTTAAAAAATAGAGAAAATGTGCCTTTTTTGGCTTCGAAACTCACGTAACCCCTTAAAGAGTATTATTATAGAAAAATTGTACGTCAAACGACAAAATATAATTCATGCGTCAATTGCTTTTTTTTCAGCCTAAACACGTACGTTTGGTATTAGGTACACCATCCGACTACTCTTTTTTTCGTGCAAAGCTAAATAACTCTTATAATTATTAATATTTTTTCATTGATTTATTTTTATTTTTGTAGATACGCATACTAATGATATACGAAAAATAAAGTACATTTGTCTCTATTTTTGGGATGATACGGCAGTGTACCTCCTTAATGAGCGAATCAATAAAAATTGCGATCCATCTATTCTTAATCATATCACTATTGATGTAATAAATCCATCGTTGTCAATCTCTTGTTCATTCGATCAAATGGAATTTCGTATTTAAGCGAAAAAATGTTGGTTTCGGCCGTACGGAAATGGATTTCAATAAAGCAGTTGATTTTTCGTTAAAATTTTTTTATTGTACATTCGATCGAATGGAATTTCGCATTTTAGCGAGAAAATGTTGGTCTCGTTCGTATGAAAATGAATTTCAGGAAAGCCGTCGATTTTTCATTTACAATTTTTAGTCGTACTTATATGGTATCGAATTTAAAAATATGCAATCGATGCATATCCGCGGCCAACGAGTCTCGAAAGTTCAACGAACCTGGTGTCCAATTGCAACGCGCTTCGATATATTTTCCCGCGAACTACGGTCACACGTACATGCGTGAATTGGAAGCGCAATGTCGCTTCACCAGATGCAAAAAAAAACGAAAAAAAAAGAATGAAAGTGATATTAAAGTTGACATAATTTCGTCACCAATGCGTGAGCGAAAAGTCATTCAACCAGCAAAATACCGGAAGAATCGAAGAAACTTCATGACAAGTCATCCTTCACTCCATTAGCTGACGTTGCGAGTTGCGACAATTTTGCATGTCACTCCTGTGATATCGAAATTTTTACCAAGAATTTCAGTGAATCTCTGGACAGACCCGGAGAAGGTTGTAACTCTCAAGTTTTCTCCAATCAAACAGAAACAAGTTTAAAAAGTTACTCGAGTGATTAATACTAACCATTATCAACGTAGAGTGCGCGGTTCGATGATTTGCCCGAACTATCGATAAAAGTAAGAAATGTCATTAATCACGTGATCGATAGGTGTTGCAAAATTGTTGAGAAATTTGCAATGAATTTTCAGTTAAAAAGGGAATGCCGGATTCGTACGTCGATTATCATATTGTGACATCAGAAATGGATGACGTACCAATAGTCCAACGGACTGAACACCTCAGAGAGTCAAGCAATCAGTCCGGTAGGTTCTATTATTTTTATAACAGGCTTAAACCCTGTTGCTTGAAAAATGTTTACTGCTTGAAAACGAATATACTGAAAAATCGTGACCGTTAACAATCGTTCGATTTTAGTTCTAAAAGTATTGCAATCACCGAGAAAAGAAGGCTTTCGATGGCTAAAAGTGGCGAGTAAATCCGAATCCTTCATGCGTTACAAGATAACGATCATCGGGGGGATCCTCGCGATAGTTGCGTTGACACTTTTTACCGTAACGATTGCCTACATGTCACTCCAATCCGGTGAGTAACCTCGGCAACGTGGCTTACGCACCAGTAGACTGCAATCAAACCTAACTAACCTTTCTTCTTTCTATGTACAGCTGGTACTTATCCCTCGTTGCACGACGAGAAAATAATCGGCGAAAATCTTGAAGCGGAAAACAATATTTTTCTGACGGCCGATGAGCCGACAATTTTCAAACAGGAAGAATTTATCGATCGCGGCATTTACAGGATTACTTCGGAACACGTGGCAAATCTGGAGAAACAGAATATTCACCGGATCCAAAAACGCCAAGCTCCGGAGAGAACTGAATGGCGAAATGATATTTTCTCGCGAAGCACGAGACTTCACAGAGTCGAGACCGGTCGTAAAGTTCCACGGGAAATCGAAACAATACGTGACAGCAACGATTTTTTAAAAGAAATTCATAGCTACTCGAACGACAAGCCTAGGGAAGGCAAGCGTGAAATTGGAGAAGAAGAGAAAATACGCGTGTGCAAAAGAAGCGTCGAACGATGCAAATCTGTGCTAGAATCTATGCAATCGTTGATAAAAACAACCGGCAACAATGTTGAAAGTCTGCAACAACTGATGAATCAAATACAAGTGAACGAGGACGCGAGAGACGCATATCCGCAAAAGTTTCAGACATTTATACAATGCATAGAATGCAACAAAATAACGAATGACGACTCTATAAAATTCGTTAACGATTCGGAAGAGGACGAATCCGCCAACTACAATCATCCCGTGTTTCAGGACAAACAGTCACCAATGAGGAATGCATTGACGATAGCTGAAATGCTGAATGGCCCAACCTCGTACGCTGGGGACGTGACTAAAAGGATGATCGAAGAGACGCGACCACCCACCATTATCAACGAGATTCCAGGATCATCAACGGAATCGAGTATACCTGACTCCGGCTATCAGAAGACGACGGGAGTCTCGGAATCTCTAAATATAACGAACGGTACCAAAGTAGCCTACGTGATAAAAAATACAACGATCTTGAAGCAACTCTCCAAAGGGGATACACCGAATGAAGTCTCAAAACCCGAGAACATACAGATCAATGTCCCAACGGGTCCATCCGCGGTCTTCAATGTCCCTGGCCCTGAGAATCATTGGGGTTGGGCAGAATCAACAAAGACACACGCCATAGTGGAAGAATCTCCAAGCGCTAGTACATCAAACCCTATCAATGCTGAACCCAACGATATCCCGACTTCGGAATCCCTGTCAAGGTCAGCTCAATTTGATCCAAGGATAGTGACAGGCACGCATCCGGCCAAAGGTATCTACGATGGGAGTTCTGTGATGCTTCCTACAGCCGAGACTATGAAAACGAGCCAGCAGGTGCAATACACACCACCCATCCCGTGGATGCCGTATCCAGTATGTTTCTACGGACCTCCAACCTCCGGAAACCCTGTTGGGTCGCCGTTTAAGCAATCAATGCCTGGTACGATGCCATTTCCGGTTTCTTCGCCGGGAGGCTATCCGCCACCGGCAAATCCGTTTCCACAGAGAGGATACGGCTTTGGAGGACCACCGACCGGTCAGGGATTCGGTCCGACTCAATATCACCGAGAACAAGGTGGCCAGTTCGGTGCCGGTCAGCAATTTCCTTACGGAAATAACATCGCAGGATACCAACCGGGGCCTCATATGGGACCAACTGCTCCAGGGGGTCAGGGCTTTTTCCCTAGTTTCGGTAACGTCCCCACAGGTGCGGCTCGGTCGCCCTATTACTGCACCTACATGCCTGCACCAACCTACCAATTGCCATCTCTACCCGGTGTGACTGACTTCCAAAGAAGCCACGAAAATCATCACGAAGTCGTCACTGGCAGAGAAAAATCAACCGATCCTAAGTGGAGCACTCAGCAAATCAATTACGCAGGTTCGGAAAATCTACACCGATGATTTCGCATTTTTTCGTACTGTCTCAATTGACTAAGAAATTAAAATCCTTTTTTTCTCTCATGCATCTAGGGTTCATGGATGCGTGTCCTCTTAATCATCAACGCTGCGACGACGGAAGTAAATGTATTCCAAGAGAGTCATGGTGCAACGGTAGAGTCGATTGTCCAGACGTGAGCGACGAGACAAGATGCTCTTGTCGCGACAGAGTCAACAAAGATCGAATTTGCGATGGCTATTTTGATTGTCCTCGAGGCGAGGACGAACTTGGTTGTTTCGGTACTGGGTTTGAACAATATAACTTGGCAATGGGCAGTTACGATATTAATAGAGATATCCATTGGCATAGCCAGTGTTTTTTTCTGGGGGGCGGGGGGAGGGCTAGGAGGGGTCTGACAAAAACTGGTTTTGATCGCAATCATCTATTTGAAAATCAAATTTACATTATAGTCGATAATGACGTAACACAAATTGAATGTGAAACTTGCTTGAATTACACCTTCATGTTAACATTTATATAAAACTCTTGCAATACCTCAAAAAATAATCAACTAATTGTTCACCATTCTTTAATACAGTTGCCAGTCTTTGAACTTCACTTTCATTTACTCAATTAAGTCTGAGTTTTGTATTTTTTTTTCTACACATCGATCCAACACTTTTGCAGCTGGATTTTTTTTTTAACAATTATAAGTCACATTTTTATCCGCCTTATGGCAGAAAAACTTCTCTTACAGCCGGCGGAGCTCACTGGGAGTAATATTGCTGCTTGGAAAAGTCTATATAACTTAAGGCGGTACTCCTCTTTAACCCTAGAACTCATGACTCATTTGTTGTACCTTCAAACGCATGACTGGGGTCTATACGCACCCCATGCTTTTCTTGATAATGAAACCGGTCCTACGGGATAAATGGACTTTACCGTACATGAATTGCTTTGTTTATTCATAAGGAAGACAATGGTGTGCAAGGCATCTGATTCAATTAACATTTAATTAGTGAAAAATTCATTCAAAGACTGAAAAATGGAAAAAATCAGCAAATACCTCACTTTTTTAACAAAAATTGGGGTGCGAACGGACCCCAGTCGTGAACTCTAGGGTTAATGTGCTTTTTTAAACTTTCAGTATTTATGTCATAATTTTTAAATTAAAGTATGTTTTTCATGACCATCGTTTCAGCTTCTAAGGCTGCTGTATCAATTATAAAGATTTTTCTATAATTATTGATGAAATCCGTTCTTCATATACAATTTTTTAAATGCATAAATTGCATGAGCTATAAGTAGATTCTTAAATCGGCGCTCTAGGTTCACAATGATATTATGTACTACTTGGTAGTAAATGTTGATCTTCCAGTATTTTTCTGGTTGTGCATCGGCCGGAAAATCTAATGTAGGTATTGCTTGTGCCCACAGTTGATTTAATTGGGAATATTGGATATTTTTTTAATTCGCGTAATGAAATAGTTACTTTTTATACGTTTGAAATCCAGACTTTTTCTGGCGGTGTCACCGAAATTTCTGATTGGCGGAGGGGGGGGGGCTATGCCAATGGAGATATCGCTTGTTGGTAATCGCGGTTGCTTTTGGTTGAAGCAAGTTTTCTACATTATCTACGCCCGATTTATTTTATCTCTGAAGCACAGTATCAGCTTCGTGTTACAAGTGACTCAGATGGCGATAGCTCCAAGCAGTTCTCTCATTACACGGCCTCGCTCTTACCAACATTGCTTTCACGACCCACTTTCTTTTATACTCGATGTTCGCCAATGTAATTCATGCATCGTCAAAATTCTTATCACGAACCTTGAGCGTGGATTGCCCCCAATACCAGAGGACCCAAGACACCGGAAAAGAATCTGATGGCCTTTTTTCCCCGTTTCTTTATACAAATCAACCAGGTTGTCCGATGAACTACTTTAGCTGTAAGAACTGGTCGGAAAATGATGGAGAGGGCTATTGCGTCCCCCTGAGGCAGCGATGCGACGGATTGCGGCAATGTTCCAATGGAAGAGACGAAACAGATTGTAGCATGCTGACGGATACTTACATAAGCAGCGAAGATGTAAGATAGGCAGAGGCAAATCAATCAACAGAACGGACCGGAACGTAATTCTGTTGATTCGTTAAATTGACCCAAATTCTCGGGACATTTCTTTGCAGTTCTTTACGGTAGGATACACGGTCGGTTACCTTCACAAAAATTGGCAAGGACGATGGTATCCTGTGTGCACGCCAACGGAATCGTGGGCGACGGAAGCTTGTCTCGCAGAAACTGGTTTTGCACTCAGGTCAGGAATTCGAATGGGCGGTGTCGAAAATTACAATAAACTATTCGACGTGATTTTGTAGCAAAGTAATTACTGGAAATAATATTGAAGCTAAATCATACGCTCAACGATAATCAAAAGTACTTTCGGTTTTTATTTGGCCAAGGAAAAAACGTTTGGCCAAGAAAAAAAATCACACAGCTGTTCACTTGAGGTATTTTTTACACGAACCCGACTATTTACCTATTAACTGATTTTCGTCTACAATTACGTAAAAATACATACCAGTATACTGGTAAATTTCAAGCCAAGTTAGTGAACTTTTAACAAAAAATTACGACTTTAAAAATCGTCTAATTTATGCAGCACTTTTGGCAATGACGTACTGGCCACATTTCTGTCTGATAATTTATATATTACATAACTCTAGATGTCCGATATGAACTGCTCTAAGCATGTAACAATTCTGAAGAGTCCGTAACGACAATAAAAGCGGGGGTCACCGAACGTTTAAAGAAAATATTAATAACTAGCTTTCGCCCGCGTGAAATTTGGCCTATAGAAACTTCATTACAAGTTGCACCCCCTATGAGGGGTTGTTTTAAAAAATCCCAAATCATGCGCTTGGTTATTTGTTTTGAAGAATATTTATACCGAGTTTCAAGTTGATACACGCAAGGAATACAATTTGCTATACAAACTTTTACAATCTGGGGATCAATCCTAGGGATTGATTTTTGAAAAATTCTCCCTTACTGCATCTCCACGCCCCTTAAGGAATATATCTTCCGAATTTCATTGAGCTAAAAGCAGAGAATTCGATTTCCCCATACAAACTTCAAAACCCCATTGCAACCCTAATTGCGGTTGTTTTAGAAAATCCTAAAATATGTGTTTTACTATTTGTTTTGAAGAATGTTTGTACCAAGTTGCAAATTGATACGTGCAAGGAATACAATTTTCCATCCTTTTACACCCCGTTTCACCCCCTTGCGATGTGATTTTCGAAAAATATTTTCCAAGTTTCAAGCTTATACACGCAAGGAATATAATTTTCCATACAAACTTTTATACCCCATTGCACCCTCTTAAGAGTTCATTTTCGATAAATCGTCTGCAAGATAGGGCATTATAAAATTCTAATTGCAATTATGCAAATACTAATTATCCGACACCGCCTGGGTTGTGCACACATAAAGTACCTATCAATCACTACTATCTCGCGGAAAGCCTGCGCTACAACTTGAAAAATGGCGGCGTTATGAATTAAAAAAAAAATACTAATTTTTTCAGTTTTTTCCGTTAATAATAATCCGATCGAGTCGTTCCAGCACTCATTTTTTTTGCATTTTAATTCTCTACGATTCGTCTTGTCTAGAGCATCAAAATTGCTTCATTAGTTTTCATTTTACAAGCGAAAAACGAAAAAACACGATTTTTTGCTATTAAATGTTTATAAAAAATGAATAAATAATAGTTGCGAGTAGGAAACATAACAGAATATAACTACGGACTGTCTCCCGTGTGATGGCATAGCCGGTATCCTGCTAGTATTTTTGTCACAGAATCACTCATTACCTGCTCTATTGCTTGGCCTATACCTTAAATTTATCTACGCCTGGCAACCTGCCGCTATTCGTTCTCCAATGACTAATCGCTCGAAAAAAAAAACCAAGGCAACCTAAAATAGAAGTAAAGCTCACAAGAGTATTCATAACTTTCACAGGGAACCACCTCGTATAAGGATCGAATCAACGCCACCCAGGCAATATCCCGTACGATATCTGACCCAGTCACGAAACGGCGAAATCAAGATCGTACCAACGTGCTATGACAAGGCCGTCTACGTCAAATGTCCCCACCTGCCATGTGGCACCAGAGTACTCTCACATCAGGAAAAGGTTTCGACGTTCGGTCGAAATGAGGATTACTTTTTGGGAAATGCGAAAAACACAACAAAGTTTGAGAACGTGACAAGCAGGGTCGTTGATAAGATGCTGGGAGTATCCAATGGCTCGAATCATATGGAAGCCACGAATGGTACCGATCAAGAGATCGTCGGTGCCGAGTCGAGGGTCGTCGGGGGTAAGCCAAGCCAGCCAAAAGCTTGGCCTTTCCTCGTCGCTATTCGCAAAGATGGTTACTTCAATTGCGGTGGTGTGATCATCAGTGAGGATTGGATTCTCACTGCGGCGCACTGCGTCGATGGGTTCGTTAACCGCTTTTAAATAATATCAAGTGTGTTGTTTGTTTACAAAGCTACATGTGTTGTGGTATATCACCTTGTGGTCACTTTTCACTCAGTAGAAAAAAAAATCATCGTATTTATCGCAATCTTTGATAGTTCCTGCTTTTTTGCTCGGCCTTCTAATTCCTACCAATCCGCTGCTCTCGTCTCGCACTCTCGTTTTTTCTAGGATACAATTTAATATAAAAATTCACTTGGCCACAAAACCTCGGCCATTCTATCTATGAGGAACCTCCTCAGACTTATATGCCCCGAAGCTCAATAACGATGGTGGCTTGAATCATTTCGATTGGGTTTATTTCGATCACAGATTCCCAGCGCATTATTATGAGATTCACGCCGGTGTGCTGCGTCGTTATTCCTTCTCGCCAATGGCCCAGTCGAGGCGAGCGAATTATATAAGAATGCACCCCAGCTATCAGAGGGACATAATGAAGAACGATTTAGCGCTGATAAAACTAGAGGAGCCACTGCTGTTCAATCGTTGGGTAAGACCAACTTGTCTTCCAAAGAGCTGGCCGACCGAGAACTATCTGAGAAAAGAACCGTTACCCGATGCAACCTGCGTAACTGCCGGTTGGGGAGCAACATACGAGCACGGTCCTGATCGTGAGTATATATCATACGACTATTTATATAGAAAGATAGAGAGAGAGAGAGAAAGAGAGAGACGTAAAGACAGGTGGAGGATTTTTAAATCATGACTTTTAATGGTTCAACAGTTCCTACCATATGTTTCTTCCTGTACTTCTTCTACTTGACCCACCTTCAAAAGTCTTTTCTTGCTGATTAAACCGCATTTGTGTAAATCCTTGAAGCGGACCACCTGCGCGAGGTCGAAGTACCGATTACCCGCCAATGCAAGCATCCCGAGGATCGTAATGACGCTGAGATTTGTGCCGGAATACCGCAAGGAGGTCGTGATGCATGTCAGGGTGACAGCGGTGGTCCACTCATGTGCAAGTACGTCTTTTGGACATACTTTCAGATCATAGCTCATAGAAGTCAAACTTTTTTTTTATCAAGCTTTGATTCCAGTTGATTTGGATCGATCGAAACTCAATAAACCTGTCGTACAGATCACAATACATATGCATATGTGCATAGTGTATGCATGTTATTATTAATGCCAATATGAATAAATAAATGAGTAAGACATAAGACTGTCTGCGCGTATACTTTGAGTAAAACTTTGAATTTGGTCGATTATTGCTGGAATCAATTTCACACAATTATTAGGTGTGTGCATTAATTTTAAAGGATTTTCAAGAGATGGCTTATCTAGTACTACAACCCATCGGGTCATATTGTTACTAATTTTACGTCAGAGCATCATTACGTGGCTTTAGTTTTTTATTATGTGTTATTTTGCCGAAGTGTAAAAGACATTTTTTTATGCATCGAATATGTTGAATTTGGTGCCAAGAAAATGCAATTTGCGGGGAGCTTTGCCTTTTTTTCTTCCATTTGAAGAATAGTGCTGCGTAAAGTCAACGGGTGCTGTTCGAAGCTTATGGTGATTATGCTCCATCAATTTCAACATGTGAGTACTGGTTTCGATGCTATAAAAAAAAAGTGATTTTGACGCGGAAGATAAGGAACGTCCAGGGCAGCTGGAAAAGTTTGAAGATGAGGGAGTGGAGATTTACTCGATGAAGAGCCGAGTCAAACGCAAGAAGAACTTGCAGAATCATTAAATGTTGATCGTCGTCACATATTACCAACAACAATTGATGCAGTTGAGCCGAGCATTGTAGCAAAAACGGCTAGATTACGCGAGAAGACACGACAAAGTGATTTTCTAGCACGACAACGCTCGGCCTCATGTTGCAATACCGGCCAAGGAAACGTTAAAAGCGCTTAACTGGGATGTCCTACCATACTCGCCGTATTCTTTAGATATTGCTCCTTCCGATCACTACCTATTTCCATTGATGACTCATGGCTTGTCTGAGCAGCGCTTCCATTCTTATGAGGATACCAAAAGAAGGGTCGATTCGTGAATAGCCTCTCAAGATGTGATGTTCTTATGACGCGGAATTTACCTATTACCAGAAAGATGAAAAGAAGTAGTTGGCTAGCGATGGACAATATTTTGAACGATCAATTTATACCCATTATTTCACAATAAAGCCGTATGTCTACAAAAAAAATCTCTTAAGGTATTACTGCATAGACTGTCGGGCAAAAAGTTAGTCCAAAAAGACCGAAACGTGGATTTCCAAGTCTAGAACATGTCGTACATGTTTAGCCTTACAAATAGCTAATTAATAATAAATTAACACTTAGAACTGTTAATTTTCCACTTTTAATAATAATTAAGGTCAAATTCGACGATACTGGCGTCTGCTTGACTGAGATTGTGAAAGTGACTGTATAACTGTTTGAACTGTCCAACAAAAAATTTCTCCATTTTTAAATTTAATTAATAGATCATCTCATTATTATCAATAATTACCCACAACCTCAATATATATTGAGTTTAACAATGATTGCTATTAATTCATCGTTAAAAAAGGCGATACTCCTCATTACTTTAATTAATTTCTTGACAATTACTCAGTCGATTTATTTGAAACTTAGCATAATCAATCGCTTGATCCTAAATCTTGATGATATAATATTTTCAGAATTTACGGCAATTTAGTTCCATTCGTTTGGCAACCATTAACGTCTGCTGTTTTACCATAAGCGACCATGTTAAATTCATATGTTTACAACTACTAAATTATTTAGTGAAAAATTCTAAAATAATGAATGTATTATTATTCTATCAAGAACTATCATTCCTCAAGTTTTCAAGAATTTTGGCGATTTTTTAATATTCATCCAGTAATACCTTAAAATATATGCACATGCCTAATAAGATTTTTGCATGATCTGGACATTCTCGATTTTTAATCCTATTGACATTCGCTCAAACTTTCATTTTTTTTCAAACATGCGCGTCAGTTATCCCGATTCAGAGAATCAATGGTACGTCGCTGGGATTGTGAGCCACGGCGAGGGTTGTGGTCGTCCCAACGAGCCGGGAGCTTACACGAGAGTCAGCCGTTTCGTGGATTGGATGGACAACATTATTAGTGAGTGATTGAAAAAAATCTAATGGCAATTAGACCAAACGGTGTCTGTAATGTAATGTTCGTTTTTTTCGTTTTCACTTGCGGCAAGCGTAGATAGCCGAGAGAACATGATGATTGGGCCAAAACCTCGGAAACTCTGTCCTGGATTTAGTTGCGAGGGAGGTCTTGGCAAATGTTTGTCACCTGACAAGCGTTGCAACGGTGTGGTGGACTGTCTCGATGCCGAGGATGAAATTAATTGCGGTAATCGATTGTTGAACAATAAAAAATCGAACGAAGCTCAAAGTAATCGAGATTACGGTGATGGAAAAATCGTGGGACAAGTGACTCCGGGATTCAAGCAAGAAAGTGAGATCGAAAGAGAGTCTTCGAATGGCACCAAGGATGAAGCAACGATCGACTCGAATGCTAAAGGTAAGCTCGAGAACTTGGGTTGCACATCTTGAGTAGGTTTTTATTTATTTTTTAAGGTAGTAGTCCCGCCACAGTCACGTTGAAAAGTTCATTCTCCGCTCAATCGATGAAAGCTTCGAAATATTGCGAAATATCCTTATAATGTAGGTTGTACATCTTATCGGGATATAAAAACTTACAAAGTAATTATGAAAACGCCTAATATAATGTTAACCTAGCCTTCACTTTTGTATCAGAATATCCATCCCGGCTACTAAACGTAGATACTCTGCGTATGTGGATATGCACACACTACTGTAATCTAGTTCTAGTCTGGTCAAGTCGCTTCGTGGCGCTAGCGTCGCTAGACACTTAAAACCTTGGGAGAATATTCTAGACATATTGTACTATTAAATAATAAAATAAAAAAAATGGATTTTTTGAAATTTTCAAACCCACTCAACCCCTTAATTTAAATCGCTATAGCTCTGAAGCTAGACGTTTAAAATTCATGATTTTTTTACCCCTTTCGTCATATGTTCCTCTGTAATGAAGAATTTAAAAAAAATCTGTTGGAAAGTTTCGAAGTTGTTGCGTGAAATGTGAAATTTTCCACTGCTCCCCATAAAAATACGTGCAAAACCATGAAATCTTTGATCGCCAATATCTCGAAAACGAAACGGTGAATCCTTGTGAAATTTTGCAGGCAATCATTTAATAGTCTCCTGAATGAGTCCTCAAAATAAAAATAAAAATCTATAGAAAAATGCCTTGGTGAGACTAGTACCTTAACAAGTATTATAGTTGCTCGTTGCGGTAGTACGAGGACGTAATTGATTTTTAGATCGCCCCTCAGTTTTGGTCTCAGGCTGCAAATAACGCAGAAGTCATGTGGGCTCATAAAGTCAAGCAAGGTCATTGATTTCTTGATTTTTCGCAGGATTTACGACGGTCATCGATGAAATTGACACCTCGACGACATCGACGGTTGATAACAGTAGCGTAGCAATTACCATGGAAGTTTCTGGTAATCCGCAACTACCAACTACCACGACAAAGCCACAATCGTCCTCGAAACGCTACTTCAAACTTTCCCACTTCACTTGTACCAAGTAATCATGAAACATTGGACACGAGCTGATGACGCGAATTTGAGTCATCGATGAGAAAGCGCTTATGATACAACCGTTATTTCAGGCTTATACAGAGTTTGCCGATCAGTAAACGTTGCAATCGCGTGATCGATTGCGAAGACGGCACTGACGAGGATGATTGCACTTGCAGGGATTATCTCGCGAATGTTTATCAAAAAGCGATTTGCAATGGTCATGTGGATTGTCGCGATGGCAGCGACGAAGAGAATTGCAGTTTGTTTTTTCTTTTTTTTTTCACGAAATTTTCAATACAGCCAGATAGTTTTTTTTGCCTTTGGTCTTTACAATCGAAGAAATGTTTCAGCCTTTTGTAGGAACAGCGAATTCACGTGCAGCCGAAGTGGTACGTGCATCCCACAATCAAAAATGTGCGATCACAACGCCGATTGTGACAACATGGAGGATGAACTCGATTGCTGTAAGTCCATCGATATTCTCGAACGGAATCGATTCTCCATTGGACATTCACATTGATTATAAACATTCCAGTTGCACTCACCAATGGAGATCACGTGATAATAGATTTTGACAAACGGCCACATCTGAATCTCGAGGGGGTTGTCACTCAATGGATCAATCGCACGTGGCGACCTGTTTGTGTTAAAAACAACGATACCGATCTGCCAAAACTGGCCGACCAATTTTGCGAATATTTTGGATTCGGGTGAGAAGACAATAAAAAAGTCGGAATAAAAATCATCACTAAATTGCGATTAGAATTTCAATTGTGTTCAACGTTGAGATCTTTTTTAAACCTTCGTGGTCACCCTGGGTAGAATCGACCCGTCGATCAATTTTTGGCGAAAATATATAATAGTTCTCGACTTCGAATGGGACTGTATTCACCTTACCTGGAGTTTGAAGTATCCTCATACCATAAAATTTACGCTCTTCACATGTCGGAATAAATACCTTTTTTGGAACGCGCAATATGCTAGTATTTTTTCCCAAAAGTACTATATCTAAGGTGTATTATGTCCAAATTTTAGGTAAAAATGTTGAAAATTCACGGAACTATGATTTTTTTAGCGAAAAAGTGTATTTTTTGTGTTTTCATCTCTTTGCGATTTTTTCTTAACATGTCGCCATTTTATTTCTTATCAATAAATTTTTCGTACATCATCGAGAAAGTTCAAAGCATATTCCGTAATTTTTTTAACCACCTCGGACGGATAGTTTGGTCACAATATTTTTTTGAAAACTGACTGGGTAGAATCGAGCCAAGTGTGACCACCGCGATTGAATTTGGAAGTGTGACCACGAAGGGTTAAATGATACAACTAAATTAATTCATACGTGTTGAAACGATAGTCCAATTATATTCTTCGGGTGTACGATCGCGTTTTACCGATATTCATGTTCTTTGCCAGATCGGCGGAATGGGTCGAGAAAATCCAAGTTCCGAACTCGCCAATCGATGTCAGAGAATCCACGAAAGATTTCGTTCATCCTTACGAGTACCCACCGTCTTTAAAAATATCGAGGGAACCGACTGATGCGTGTAATGGTTTCTACGTTAAATGCAAACCAGTTTTAACAGCTAATACGAGTCGTCTCGTCATCACGAATCCTTTGAACGATGATATCGATTACCTTTGGCCGTGGCAAGCCTCCATATTCGTGAATGGTCTTTATCACTGTCCGGCAATTCTACTCGAGCATTCGTGGTTGCTCGCCACCTCGCGATGTGCACAGAACCTCGAGTGAGTAAAATACAGTACCCTTTTTCTTCGTAAAAAAAAAATAATAATAATTGACAAGGACCTCGTTGGACGGATGCGTGAATATTTTACGATTTAAAAAAGAACTGCGAATTTTTTCTTCGACTTATATTATTAACTATGTTCACACATACCAACGGTATATTATAATTATTATTAACAATACAGTGATACCCCCAAGCCTTTCAAGTCGTACAGCTTAAGGGGTACAATTTGCATATAGATACATATAAATTTTGTTGAGTTGGGACCAAGGGCTATGAAAAACACTGGTTCAGGCACTGTTGCCAAACAAAAAATATCAATGATCGCGTAAGTCGGCGTGTTACTGTATCTTGTGCGGAAATTGATCGGGTCTATCTTAATTTTCCCTAACTTTATTATTATTATTGAATTTTCCCTAACCCTAGTCTGGAAGCCTCACATAAGCCATCAGTGGCCGGTCATACTTTGCTACCGAGGGCCATTGAAGGCCAAATAATCGGGGCCTTTAAAATTCCCTCAACGGTACGTCATCAACCATATGTATGCCTCAGCCTTATGCGTACGTGCAGGCGTGGGCACTGTGAAAAAGAAATGTGTTATTTCAATACAGTACAGGCTTGGAATTCTGTCGCAAATATTTTGACACGTTTGATCCCGCGTTCTTTTCATAATTCCAAAATATAATAAAAAATATATATATACGTATATATATTGTATACGAGATAGTAAAAAGATCTTCAAAGGGTTTTTTACGTGAAATAGAGAGGGAGAGGGAGTTGTAGAGAGGTGATGATGATGATGATGGTTTATTATATGCCTTGGTCAGACCTTAAGGCAATTTATTACATACAAAGTAAAATATAAAAATAAAATACATAACTCAAAATTAACGAATATAAAGGTGCTATAGAACGACGAAAAAACTATCTAATTCAAAATAAATTAAAAAAAACAACATCAACAACATGAAAAACAGAGAAAAAGAGAGAGAGAGAGAGAAAGAGAGTCAGACAGGCAGAGAGAGAAATGATATGCCTGTTATGTTACATCGATTATATTTAATCGATTGTAATAATTATTATCCCATAAATTATTTACTCAAGCTATTTATACTGGCTTACCCCTATAATAGCGAAGTCTAGTAGTATTGAGGACATCGCTAGCAGAGGTCTCTACAAACACTTCTCTTAAAGTCTCTTACTTGGTGTCCGTACTTAGACCATAGTCATTAGTCAACCTACTTTGTACCTACACAGTCATCAGTCAATTAGTACCTACATAGTCATTAGTCAACCTACTCCGTACTTAGACCATAGTCATTAGTTAACATAGTTTTTATCAACGTAACTTACTTATTATTCCCAAATAAGGGCCCGCTCTGGCTCTTTTATGGAAATCCCTACTAGGGAATCCACAAATAATCCCTTCAAGGTCCCGAATTGTATCAGGGATGCCCTGTCAATGTTCCGCACGGGATACTGAATATAATGTTTAATTATATGACGAAATATGTGTTACTGACAGCTTGACACGCAACTATACAATGGCACTAGTCGGTATGGCACCTACGTACCTTTACGTCGACAGTCCCTATCAACAGATCGTACCTATAGATTCGATAAAAACAGTCGAAAAGTTGGATGCTGCTCTTCTACATCTCGGATCACCGGTTAACCAGACGAGATACGTTCAGCCCATTTTCGTTCAAAAAAGGTCATTCTTCTCGTCATCATTTCTCGTATGCCCAGCCCGACACCAACGAAGAGCACGAATAAAGTTATTGCTCGATCGATCTCTTTCAGAATTTTTCCCGCCGTCAAAACGGATGTTTGCGTAGCGACTGGAGTCGATGAAAAATATCGTACAGAAATGACGTTCTTGAGACCTGTGCCCGAACCCTGTCCCTACTGTCATCGCTGTTACAAAAATACCACGTCCGGGAACTGCAAGGTAGTAATTGGCCCTTGACATAGTGAAGCTCGGAAAGTTCGGGAAAAAGTTAAAAAAAAAAATATACATGACATTCGCTTTTCTAATTTACGAAGAATGAAACTTTGACCAACTGGAGTGGAACGATTGTCTGTCGTGGATCGGACACGTGGTATCCAGCCGCAATGTTTCACGAGAAGAATATGCTGTGTGGCTTTCAAACGCCTCAAACGGTCGCCAGTATCGACTATGGAAATGCTCATTTTACGAAAGTGATGGGTAAGCATTCGAAAAATACCGAACCTTCGAGCTCTATCCGATCGCAATCAACCGGAACGAAGAATTCACTTCGACGATCTGCCTCGATTATTACGATGCCTCTAAACGTTGCGGTTTTTCGAGTAATTGGAAAAAGATTTTTTTTACAAATGTTTGCTACAATAAGGTTACAATAGATAGACCTATCGTAGGCACTCTTGGTTATCGCACATTGGGTGCACAGGCCAGTGAATCGACGAAAGCTCATTTATATTTAAAATAAGCGAAGAATATGAATTTTCAATAAAAACTCGAATCACTATAATTTAGCAAATAAATCATAGGTGTCGTTAAAATCAATATGTTAGTTTAATATCGAATTTTAAGGCAACACGGAATTTTTCGACTTCTTGGTACTAACACCACGCGCAACTTAGTTATGATACGACTTTGCACTTTGTTTTTAAGAGTTTTGAGTCCATTCACTGGCGATTTAGTTGTTTCGCTAGTTATTTAATTACGTCGATATTATTCGTTGCAATTGCTTCGAATTTTTTTTTCCACTATCAGAATAATATATTTTGTTAGATATACTAATTAAAATATTTGTTTCGATAATATTTTCATGTTACAGTCCATCTGAATCCTATAGTGTGAATTCCACCATTCGTTGGTCGACTTATCTTAGTCTGTCGGATCGCCAATTTTGTTTCGTGCATAACTTATGAACGAACTCGTATTTTTAGTGTTAATCGTAAAGAAATCGAGACGCCAGACTCGGTTCAACGAGAATAGGAATATTTCAACGTGAAAAACTTATCTGTTTAAAGAGGGAAAACCTAAAACCCTTTAGACGCCCGAAAATGAGTCATTTTTCAGGAATTTTTTTAAAGGTGATAAAATAATCGCATCATTTAAAAAATTTGACATTATCTTATTCTTTCAAGTGTTCTTTTTTAAAATTTTACTTGCAAGTGTTAAATTTTTTTAAATTTGAAACAGAACAAAAAGTCCTCTATTTTTCTGATTTTTTCTATTGATCTGAAACAGAAATCGAAAATATTTTGCGATTATTGACATGCATAGAGGAAGGATATACCTATAAAAATATTTAAAAAGTATAAAATTAAACATTAAGTAGGCTTTTTGATCAAATTTTCATATTTTTCACCATTTTCTCAACAATTTTTACCCCAAAAAAGTAATTTATTTACGCGATAACCTCTTAAAACTTTAGGTATATCCTTCCGATAATGTTATAGGAAGAAACCTCCCAAAATTTCAGCCGAATCGATCAATAACTTTTTGAGCAGCTTTTTTTAAATATGAGCAGTTTTTTTAAAGTGCAGTTTCGAGATAATCGCGTTTAAAGTTTCCCTAGTTCAAAGCTTGCGGTACCGGCGCGCTCTCGACTATGTGCTATAATTTCGTAAATATTTCATATTTTGATTTTTCGATTTTCCAGTATACTCTCAATATATTATACTTTCGAAAAATGTGATAAAAAAAAATCGATTTTTTGAACACTGTAAAGGGTTTTGCCCCCTTAAAAATCATAACATTTATAATTCAATAACGTTTTTTTAATTATTTTTTCCTCTGACATGCCCATGTAGAGGAGAATTTGGAACCGATTGTCGGACCAAATTGCGACGGTTTCCGCTGTCCTTTGGGTAAATGTATCTCGTGGGCGAGAGTTTGCGACGGTATAGACGATTGTCGCGACCGCTCGGACGAGACTGTTGATTATTGTCGAGAAAAGAAAGAAGAATGCGCGACAAGCGGCAGCCTCGATTGCAGTGAGTTTCCCAAAAATGCCGATACTTTTTCACCAAACAACACGAGAAATCGTACAAATCAATATCCCCGTGATATCGGCGAATCAATTTTTTTTTTTCTCCACAGGATGCTCGAAGTCGGAATTGCGTTGCGCGAATGGACAGTGTGTGCCGAAACAGGCTTTTTGCGATTCGAAAATCGATTGCGAAGATGGCTCGGACGAAACGGCGCGTTGCACTTGTGCCGATTACTTGAGGCTCACAGCACCTGATCGTCTGTGCAACAACGTACGAGATTGCCTCGACAAGAGCGATGAGAGTAGCGACGAATGTCCTTGCAACAGCGTCAATTTCAAATGCTCTGGGTAAGTTTATACCTCATTTGCACTGTGAATACAGAGAGAATGTTGAATATTAATCGGTAATTATTGTCATCATTATCATTGAAACTGCCGCACTGTTAACCGACAAGCCTGACCTAGACGAGTGTTTTAAGTAGCATTGATTATTATTTCGTTAATATTTATGTCGAATCATTATATTACAGTATGTTGTATTGTGAGTACAAATTAATTCGGTCCGTTTTTTTTGTGGTAAAAAAATCCATTTATTTCAAAATAAAAGGTATGAATAGATTAATCAAAGTATTGTTCATCGCTGGCTACTACTTTTTCCCACCTCTCAGGCAATTTTCGAATTCCATCTCGAACAAAAAGTCTCGTCTTTTGAAGCGATCCAAGTTTTGAGCCAATTTTCGATTTCTGCGAAAGAGATGATACGGTGACCTGCTAAATCCTGCTGCATCCGTCGGAACAACCACTAATCAGAAGGAGCAATGTCCGGAGAATACGGCGGGTGCGGTAAAATATCCCATTTGAGCGGTTCCAAATATTTTTTTACGACTTTTGCGACATGAGGCCGAGCGCTGTCATGCAGAAGAATAATTTTGTCATGTCTTTGCTCGTATTCCGGCCGTTTTTCTCGTAAAGCACGGCGCAAACGAATCAATTGTAGTCTATACCGATCGCCCGTAATGGAATCGCCAGGTTGTAGCAGCTCATAGGCTCATTTGGCTGTCCAGGGCGAGGCTTGTCTTCAACGCTGAAATCACCGTTCTTGAAGCGTCGAAACCATTCCCTACATGATTTATCAGTTGGAGCATCATCACCATAAACTTCAACAAGCATTCGATGCGCTTCAGCTGCACTTTTCTTCCAATTAAAGCAGAAAAGTAAAACTTCCTGCAAATGCTGCTTAGTTAACACAAAATTTGACATATTCAACACAGTAAAAAACAAGGTTTTTAATGGAACTTAAAGCGATATAAACTGAATGTTATTGACAGATATCTAACCTCTCTGAAACCACCGAAATCAGCTGTCACTATGAAACATTCATAACAGCCAGAGCCATATCTTGAAAACGGACCGAATTAATTTGTACTCCCAATATATTATTACATTATATTAACACTAGATTTACCAGACCAGTCATTTTGACTGATCGTGCAATTTCAATTCAAAATTCCTACTGCATGTAAATTTGCTTTCCGAAATGATGTTATGACTTTTGTAGCTATAAGTAGAGAATACATTTTATGAACTTAATGTTACTTTATATATATTCGTAACAAATATATTTTTTGTTATTGACACTTATACCAGTACCTGGTCTGGTAAATCTAGTGTTAAATATACTTCGTTATATATGTACATGGAAACATCAGGGCGGCGACTCCGAAATATTTCCAAATTTGGAAAAAAAAACGGGGCACGGTCATCTTCATACTTTATATCATATTAATTATTTCTTATATTCATTATTATATTACATAATATTTAGTATCTGTCTTATCGTTATTGTTATTGTAACCATCATTATTATTAGACTTTATCATTGCTTTCTACATGTATATATATACATAGGTTGATTTAAAATTAAGAATTAGTTAATTAAAATTTTAACAATTAATATTAATCAGGAAATCAATCAGGAAAACAACGCCGATACCACCTTTTGGTTTAATATTTAACGCTAGTTATTCGAACGATGAGTTCAAACTTGTCAAGAGAGAAAAATCCATTTATTCTGTCGCTTCCTAGCGGAATCAATGTCACGGAAACGTGCGTATCGCAAGACTTCGTGTGCGATGGTGAGATGGACTGTCCCAATGGTGAGGATGAGAAGATCTGTCGAGCAATTCAAGGAAGGCCGAAGGATCCGTAAGTAAAAGTGTACATTTATCCTACGACTAGATTTAGCCTGAAGCTTCGTCCGTGTGGACTTTAGGATTTGATCGATAGAGAAGATAAACAAAGAGAGAAAAAAGTAAGGAATAAAGAAAGAAGGCAAAGTGTCATATTTCTCAGGCACGGTACTAGACTGCATGACTGAGGCAAGGATTGGTAATTAATTAAATAGTCGTATAAAAGTGCCAACCTTCAACTCCAGTATCGTACAATGTCATTGTTGGTTACACAAATATATGGCTTTGCAATATAGTTCTGTAGACAACATTTTATGATTTATAACCTTCGGCAAGCACATTCAAGTTTTGGGCACTCGATACTTTCGAACAGCCCACATATAGTTGACCATGCGAAGAGCTAATCCTTTCTTAATGCACCTCTACGTCCTTCAAGGAACATATCTTTCGATTTTAATTGAGATAAAAGCAGTGAATTGGATTTGTCCATAAAAAATTCAACACTCCGTTGCACCCCTAATTATCGGTTGTTTTAAAAAATCCTAAAATATTCGTTTTATTATTTGTTTTGAAGAATATTTGTACCAAGTTTCAAGTTGATACACGCAAGGAATACAATTTTCCATACAAACTTTTACGCCCCATTTCACCGCCTTAAGGAGGTACGATCATTAAGAAGAATCCAACTTTCGGGCCTGAAATTTTTATATGATGTTGACGAATACGTTATGCACCCTTTGGAAAGATTTGAGCTATATCGACCGTTTAGTTTTTTCGTAATAAAATTGTAAAGTCGAGCACTTTGAGCTAGTGAAGCACGTCGACTTATGGAGACGGTCGACCGGAAGTGCGGTGATCACGGTTTTGCTGCTCACGTATCCAACTAAGCTCGTTGAAAAACTGAAATTTGGTAAATTAGACATAATAGATATTGTAAAAAATAGAAAATTCGTACTTCACCGTGTCATTCAAGTACTGCATTATAAAACGGTTTCAACTTCCGGTTGAATATTATCATAATGACGAAATAGCACCCATAGACTTCGCAACGTCGGGCGTAACAGCTGATTCGTTTGGCAAGCGTAACCTAGGTCTGCGTGGAAATCGTCGCGAAGACGAGTCGCCACAAAACGTAAAACTTTGCATATAATATTAATTCCGCTGAAGTAATTCGGGGCTATTTAAATAAGATTGCGATAGAATTGGTGCAACATTTTTTTAGTCCGTTTTTATGGTGAAACTGTCGTTGCGAATATGACGGAGGACTACTCCAGAGTCGTTGAGGAACTAATTTTTCAGTTTTTATTAGTAATTATGCAATAAATAAAATATTTACCACAAATTTGGCACTTTGGAATCGAAAATACGAATATTTAACATACGTTAACATAAATCAGAATACCCGTGGGCTAACAAAAAATTAGTGTCTTTGTTGACCCTGAAGAACTAGTCTTACTTCCTTAAGAGTTGGTTTTCGAAAAACGCTTTCTTACTGCACCTCTACACCTTCTAAGGAACATATTTTTCAAATTTCACATTTCTATCTTCTAGTCATCTAGGCTGTGCGTTTTCAATATGTCAATCAGTCAGTTACGGAACTTCTTAATATGTATAGATGGTTACGACGATGACGCAGTGAACAGTCGTTGAGTTTGCGCGTACAATTCGTCGTTGGTAAATTAAACGGGAAAAATTTGCAGACGTGGAACTGGTCAGATTCTTCGTCGTTCGTTTGGCATGTGGCATACGGAATGTTTCGCATCGCCCGTCACCTCGACCAAGGAAGCATCGGATATCTGCAGATCGATGAATTACAACAGCGGCGAAACGTTGAAATTGGAGAATGCGGAAGACCATTATGGGCCAGCTATGGTACCTGAACGAAATGAATTTTACATGATAAGAATGAACACGCGAGCTTGGATAACGTTGAAAAATAATCGACCGTTGGTGAGCCTCGTAATTGAGCGAGAGAACTGCCATCGAGCCTTCCTGAAGTGCTCATAGAAAAATCTTTATTTATTTATTTTTATGGGTCTGTGTATGTGTGTGTGAGTATGTATAAAATTCTTCGGTAATATCGGAAAATAAATAAGCAAGCCATCGAGTACTTTCAAATGTATCGCAGCTCTACCTTCTCCACATCAATTTCCCGCTGAGAGATCCATTAAAATATCAAATCCAAAATAAAATTTAAAAATCGGTCAACCGAACAGATAAATAGTGACGATCGCGGATTACAATTAATTCAATGGCCCACCCACGTTTAGTTGTATTCTTAATGCTCGTTCTACCTTCTGTATCTCTCTATACAATTTTCTCTATTTATTTAAGGGATCATCACAGTGTAACGGGTCGAAAAATAGCTGATTTTCGCGATAGTTTTTTCGATGGTTATGGCTTATCCGTCTGATTTTTTTTATGTAAAATCAAAGCACTCTTGAAGAACAGACAATAATTGTTTTAACTCTTATTTTTATTTTTTCTACTTCCTTTTACGGTTGAAAATGTCATCGAAAAAAGAGGTCCTCACGGTATACATAGTTGTGGGCGTAAATTTATCTGAAACAAAATTTGTAAAAAGATTATTAATCAATGTGAAAGCCGCTATCTTGCTATGGAGGTTTTTTTAATCCAAATTGACAAAATGGCGGCAGTTTAAAAAAAGTGTCGAATTTAGCCTGTTTTTTCGACAGTTTTTCGTTAAAAAAAATATGAAGATTTCAAAAAAAAAAAACCTTCCATAGCAAGATAAAGAATGGCGTGAAGAATGTTATGTTAAATTTTGAGACGGATAGCTTGAAAACTCTTCCTTTGAGAGTGTACACCGTTTTGAAAAACGACATTTCGAGAAAAACACCTTTAAAGTTTCGATTGCGGAAGCCGCTGTTCGAATCACTTTCTCTAAGAAAGGTAGCAAACGATATTATTCGAATTTCGCCAAAAATTGAACAGCATATTTATAACCGTCTACACTGTCGGATAATGCAACAAAAAAAAACGATTTTTTGAAAATTTTACACTGTGATGAAACCTTAATCGAATTATTGAATTGACTTATTATTGATTTTTTTTACGAAAACTTTGTTGAAAATAAAAGTTAACATCCTAGGCTATAAAACTATGCAATAAAAAAATGATTTTTTTTCTAAATAACGAGCTTATGCAAACGCCTTAATCGGAATTCGACGAGCAAATCACATCCTTCATACTTTCAATCCTGATAAACATACGGCGCAGAAAAATTGATGATTGCGAAAAACAGGAATATTACTGGATACACCGTTGTGCAACTCTCGAAACGCAATTTTTCGCAATGAAAATCAATTCCCAAATGTGTCGTCAACAGTCGCCGATGCGTTAAACCATAAATACTGTCACAATCGCGTGAATTTGCCAAATGATATTCCATATTCAATGAACTGCGCAATCGGGGATTACACTTCGCCCGTGGACGTTTTACTCGATGATTCCAAGTTATTGGGTATCGATCGAGCGTACTCGGTAGATATACGTTACGGCACACGTGGCAGTATCGTAGTGAATTAGTCACCTGAGAATGTGAATGGTACATCTCTCTCTCTCTCTCTCTCTCTCTCTCTCTCTCTCTCTCTCTCGCTCTCTCTCTCTCTCTCCCTCGATCTGTCGATAGCTAGGAGAGAGGCGGAGGGAAAAGATTATTATGTG